>VMOF01000320.1:33933766-33977753 GCA_011764245.1 Trialeurodes vaporariorum | reverse complement strand
GACGATTTCTCGGAAAAGTTTGCGGAATGGAAAAACTTGTAAGGGCCAAAAATGCATATTTTTACGACCTTTTGAATGATGCTAATCGTTTTTGGGTTTAATGAATCCAAAAGCATGTTTTCATACACTTTGGCCGAAAAAAGTGAGAAAAATCAAGAAAAACCCCCAAAACCCCCCTCAATTTTGTGCATACAGCATTTTTACGGCTAAAATCGACAAGAGCGCCTAAAATTACACCAGAATTCTTATTTACGAGCATTAAAAAAAATTCACGAGCGGGAGTTATGACAATTTTTCAATTTGTTTTTCGGAAACTTTCCAACATCGTATCTTGAAAAGACTACAATTATTTCGGACCCATGTTTATAGGGAAAAAATTCTTATTTTTACCTCTAAAATACGCCCTGAAATTTATGGTGTATAGTTTTGTTACATCCTGTATACAAGGTGTTTCTAAAACTTGTCATCCTTTCTACCACGTATTTTTGAGGTCAAAATAAGACTTTTTTTCCTATAAACATATGTCCGAAAATGCACCCTTTTTGAGCTACAGCCCCCCAAAGTTTTAAAAAATTGTTGTTTTTTTTGGAATATCGACCAGAATTATGAACCGAATGTCATGAAAATTGGTGTTCCGAGGTACTTTTACGTGTAAAATTCATTGATGACCTCAAGGAATTCAGAAATGAGGTCTGACTGTACTTTTCAGGCAATCTTATACCTTCAACGACACAAATTTTATGTTACGGAATGGAAATTTGGAAAATAAATATTAAACTCAGATGGGAAAAACTCTTAGAAAGATATTTGGTCCTCTATGTTTTGGTCGATACGACGCGTATTAAGCAAGATAATCGCTGCACACGGTGGAAAAGTCAGCGCTTTTACTCGGGCGGCCCGAATTAAGAAGCAGCGGAGTGGCGGTTTGCATACTTCCTGCCGCTCCTCGTGATGAAAGCGCTGACTTTTCCACCTTGTGCAGCGATTATCTCGCTTAATACGCGTCGTATCGACCAAAACATAGAAGACCAAATATCTTTCGAAGAGTTTTTTTTCCATCTGATTTCATTATTTATTTTTCAAATTTCCATTCCGTAACATAAAATTTGTGTCGTTGAAGGTATAAGAATGCATGAAAAGTACAGTCAGACCTCATTTCTGAATTCCTCGAGGTCATTAATGGATTTTACTCGTAAAAGTACCTAGGGGCACCAATTTTAATGACATTCGGTTCATAATTCTGGTCGATATTCCAAAAAAACCAACAAATTTTTAAAACTTTGGGGGGCTGTAGCTCAAAAGGGGGGCATTTTCGGACACATGTTTATAGGAAAAAAAAGTCTTATTTTGACCTCAAAAGTACGTGGTTGAAAGGATGACATAAGTTTTAGAAACACCCTGTATATTTTCCTTACCTTGCTCTCTTGCTTACAGCTAAAATACTGCATCTCTATGATATGAGACAACGGAAATTTTACTACCCTTTAAAATGGTGTATTACTTAGTCAAAATAATGGATATTTTTACGTAAGTATTTCGAATTTCCTGGCCGCTTTCAAAATATGCCCATTCTGGCTCCGCGTGTTTATATTCTGCGTACATAACATTGCCATTCATTATTTCCGGCGTTTAAACACTCTCTAATTTTTATATTCTGTAAAATATGACTTGATGTTAACCTAGAGCTGGTCCATGAATCACTCATCGAAATAATATCAATCAAAAACCCACACTTGGATAAATATTCTTGCTTTACAGTGGAGTGCGGTATCAGCAAGTAGGGCAGCTGCCAGTGGCGTACGCAGGGGGGAGGGGGGGGCTAAGGGGGCTAAAGCCCCCCCAGACCTCCGATTTTAGGGGTGGAGGAGAAGGGGGGGAACAATTTTCCGTCAAACGCTCATCAGTACGAGCCCCTCCCAAGAAAAATCCTGTGTACGCCACTGGCAGCTGCCCACCTCAAGGTCCTCTGAATTATTCAAGTTCATATTATATGTATTTATAATATATTAAATGGACTAGTTTTCTATAATTTGTCTATCATTCAACTGAATTCTGCTTTCACAAAGTAGAGAACATCAACATTTTTCAGAGGAGTCGCAGTCGCTGCCCGAGAGAACGTAAGATTAAGAAAAAGAAGTACCAGACTGCATATATCAACATGTTCCGATACCTATTTTCGCTTGTTTTCATCGGCATTTTTTCGGTAGGTTCTCTCGATTGTTGGTTTTTTTTGTTTTAATATTTTGTATAACTTTACTTCCAATCAGTGGCGTCGCGTGCAATTCGGCAACAATGTATTCCATCCATTTAAACTCATGTAAAATATCGAATTCAGGGGGTGCACAGTGCACAAGGAAAATTCGATATATTTAATGAGTTTAAATGGAGCAGTTGCATTGTTGCCAGATGGCACGCGACGCCACTGCTGCCGATCTTTCTTCGAATCAATGGGTCTGTTGCAAACTTTTGCTACAAAGATTACCCTGCTAGAAATTTTCCTTGCTTTTTGGCAAGGAAATGTTACATTTCCTTGCTTTTGGCAAGGAAATATTTCCATTTCCTTGCTTTCGGCAAGGAAATATTTCCATTTCCTTGCTTTTGGCAAGGAAAAAATTCCATGCTCATGGAAAACTTCAAGGAAGTGGAAATGTTTCCTTGCTTCGTTCAAGGAAATTTTTCCATGACCATGGAAACTTTCAAGGAATTTTTTCCATTTCCTTGCTCTTGGCAAGGAAATATTTCCATGCTCATGGAAAACTTCAAGGAAATGGAAATGTTTCCTTGCTTCGTTCAAGGAATTTTTTCCATGACCATGGAAACTTCCAAGGAAATCTTTCCATTTCCTTGCCTTGTTCAAGGAAGTTTTTCTATGACCATGGAAACCTCCAAGGGAATGTTTATAATTCATTTTGAGAGCAATAAGGAAAAGGAAATACTTCCTTGTATTCAGCCAGGAAATAATTCCATGTCCATTGAGCCTTCCGAGGAAATACTTATTCCATTTCCTTGTTTTGTTCGAGGTAACTTTTTCATGATCACAGAAATCTCGAAGCAGGAGTGCAGAATCTCAGTGAATGAGCAGTCGATACAGACAGTGGAATGTTCCACTCATCTGTACTAACATTTTGGACTTAGAAAATTTTTCGCCGCCTTTCTTCGACTTATTTTTGAAAAAAAAAATCTAGAAATTTCACACAAACTCGATTTACGCAAAATTTTTCACATTAAGACTTCGTAAATTTTTCGAGTTTGACTTGGAATTTTTTTTTTTCAAAATTAGGACTTGCAAAAAATGTTCACAAAGGGACTTGAAAGAAAATTTCAAATGGGGAATTGCAAATTAAGTTTACTCTCCTGAAAATTTTTAGAGTGGGACTAGGAAACTGAGATTATCACCTTTGGAATACCAATTTTTTTCTGGTTTTAGACTTGTTTTTTAACATTTAACCGATGCATATCGACACTAAGCCGACAAACCGATTTTATATCGACCCATATCGACAATAAACCGACATCATATCGACAAAACACCAACATCATACTGGCACCGATATAACTTTTAACCGATCTTATACTTGCCATGAAGGTCGGTATGCAAGTAAGCATGCTTTTGTCGTTGTAATGTCGGTAAGTCAGTCAGTTTCATACCTGAATAAGGTCGATAAGTCGGTATGATCCTACGACGACATCGATATATTTTCAAATCGATCTCATAATAGCCATGCTATTATGCAAATTAAAGCAAGTAAATCTGTCGGTATGATGTTAGATGAACATTTCTCGAGTCAATTTTAAGCTGTTTAGGAATACTATAACATTTTAAAGGTTTTATAGCAAAAAAAAAATTGTCTGTCACTGAAATAAGAATGTTGTTAAGCTTTATTTCATTTTCTATCTTTTTTCTCGTATTATGCTTTAATTCTTCATCTGTAGGTATCCACGGATTATTTTTTTTACTTCCATCGGTAATTAAATTCCTGGTAAAAGTGACGATCATTAACAACTAAATTAGTCGCACGACAGTCGTTAATGGTCGTATGGAGTTGTATAAAGATTGCCATCGAGTTGCACAGCGTCTCTGCAACTTTGACGCCTCTTAAAGCAGGGTCCCACAGCAACTCTACGACTTTGATGACCGTAAGTTGTATGGCAACTCTGCAACTTTGACGACTTTGAACCATAAGTCATCAGCGATTTTCTTGAAATATTGAACATGAGTCGTATTGTAACTTAACAACTTTGACGACTCTTGGTCAAGGAGTCAAATAGCACCTTTATGACTTCGACAACTCTTGATGAATAACTGGAGATGGCGTCTTAACTACTTTTGAGGATTTTACTTTTGGAGTTGTAAAGTTGCAGAAAATAGTAAAACTACAACCATTTTGAAAGCTGAATTCACAAACTAATCTCTCATGACCAGAAAAATCATACATCATAGCAAAATTGCTGCAACTTTAATCCCCTTGACTGGAAAAAATAGTCATGCACTCACCTTACAGTTTAGAGGTATATGCCGTAAAGAGAAGAGAAATTAACAACTTTGATGAAAGAGTTTAAAAGTAAGCTCGCATGCCTAAAAGAAAAAAAAGGTAAGACTGTAAAAAGCACTCACCACATTTGAAGGTTATCCAATCAATTGAAAGTTTTTAAGCCGAACAGCACCGATTCACAAATCAAACGAACTGTGACCTCATAGCCATTTTCATAACACAATATACGTCACTTACAATAAGAGAAACTTTTAAGTATTTAAAATCAATTCACCACAGTGGCTGCTCATGCAATTTAGTAACATTGCTTTCATCTTATTTAAACTTAGATAAAACAATAATCGATTCTTGAGGAAGCAGTAGCCTCCTCACGAATCAATTGTTTTACCTAATTTCAAATGGAAAAATTGCATGATTGCCAAATCGTACAGGCCGCCTCTGATTCACCAACCGAAATGCGTTGAAAATTGAGAAACAAAAATTTAACTCAAGCTCTGTTTTTAATTGTAGATCAATGCAAAGCCCGGATTTCATAAGATTTCTGGTTATTCTTCAGAGATAGGTAAGTATGCCGCACAAATTTTCAAGAGTTGAAAACGAACGAATCACAATTATTAAGTACACTGAGCAAGTTGTCGAATCACCCAAAAGGAATTCTAATCAGTCCTGGTTTTGATTTGGTAGAAATCTTTCGAACTAACGCACCTGGCATTTCTTTCATGACTCCTGTGCCTTTGAACAAACTATCCGATGTGAGATGATTCAATGTTTCTACGACTGTCCCTACAGCACTAAACTGTACTTCCATCAGCTTAATATGTTTCAGGGACGTAGCAGAGAACGATACTAAACAGGGCAAGGTACCACACTCTTGACAGAAACCGGAGTTCCTGTAAATGTAAATCAAAATCGAGTCAGAGTTGTAAGAAATCATTCTATTTCATAATTATAAGCTACCAAACAACATGGAAAAATTCTCTTTGGAAACATGAAACAAGAGTCAAGAGTCTGGCAGGGAATGCGAAAGCCCGTGGCATCTGTTGAAGAGGATTCTCTTATGAAGGTCCAAATAAGGGCTCATTTGTCAGATTATTATTCCTTTCTTTGGGAATTAGTTTTTTTTTCACAGATAATAAGCTCTGGATGATCCCACCATCTTTGAATATACCTATCAGTGGTGTAACAAACAGGACAGCAAGGTAAGCGCAGTGCTTGTTGGCCCAAGCTCAGAAAAAGTTACCTCTCTGGCCCTCGGGAATAGTTTACTTGCAGGCCTCCACTTCTCTTGTTACGTCACTGATTTGTACCAGTGTGAGTCTCCCTTCACACATACACCACTGTAAAAATTGGCAGACTGACTGCTGATTTTAGAGCTCTCTCTAGACAGTAAGATTAAGTTGTTCTGCTCTGTAATCTGTATCAGTCTTGAAACTAAGGTTAAGTTGAGATTTGCCAACAAGAAGGAGTCTCGGAAGACTGCTTGAGAGTAGGTAGTCCGTTTCACGGACAGAGATTAATAGAATTCAAGCGGGAAATGAGCACAGCACTAATGTTCTTATAGAGTTCAGAGACATTTTGGAACAAATGCATGATGACAAATTTTTAATGAATGAGATGGTTAAGATACCTGCTGAGCTGTGCAATGTGCATTGTGCATCCTTGGTGGGTCGAAATCATCCCAGAGTAAAACCTGGCTCTTATACAGAATAGCATACGTGTACAAGGACTACATTTATTCGATTGAAACTCGAAAAGAACAAAAATTAAAAAGAATGCTTCCGATGGAAAAGAAATTACGATTTTTTGTGGACATTTAAGCGGTAGTTTGCTAATGTTTGTTTATCACAGATATAGGATGCTCCATGAGTCCGAGACTCCCCTCCTTGCAGGGACTTTGGGATGCGAATCGATCAATTGAATTTTGCAGTTGGTTTGATATCATTTCGATGTAATTTTAATCACATTTGAAATTTTCGGGGTACGAATACTCTGTGGTCGATCCATCCAAAGAATAATAATAATTTGACACCGTTCAAAAGTCACCGGGGGCCTCAGACTTGTTAAGCACCCTATAGCATCTTCACTCATGAATCGTGATTCGTGAAATCCCAGCCGCCATTTTGCTCTCAAAAAGGACGCATGATCAACACACTCTGAAAGTATCCCTCGTAATTCATTAATTCTCGAAGTAAGTTTCATCAAATTATTCTCAAAGTCTCCTGGTTGGATCTCCTCACCTTCAAGATTTGAAACCGGGGTGAGTAATTAATTACTTGTCGCACTTGGTAGATATTCGATTCTGAGCAAATAGAGGTGGCTGTTATTCACAGTCCCATGCTGTTCTTTGTAACTTCTTCACTGTGTTATTCAAGGTGCTCGCAGAAGGATGACTCCACTGTTAGTCTAGCTCTAATGTTTAAAAACAGCGTTTGTTTGAAATCTCATCCACCTAACTCCTTGCCGATAATTCTTGTTCATAATTTAGAATGAGCTGCCCCTGTTAACTTGGGACCTAGATTATTCTTTCTGTTAGGGCCCAGCAACATTCTTACAGGATATTTTGTCTCATTAAAACGCATTGGCGCATGAATCATGCTGCATAACAGACTTTTTCACTGTGGTGAGCCAGCATGGTCTGTGCATTTTGTCGGAACGGAATAAGCGAACAACTCTGAGTAGTCTCTTCTCTTATCACGGTCAGTTTTGACCAATCGAGAGTAATCATGAGTTACCCGTCCCCTCCTGTTCAATTAATAGTAAAATTGGCCTACCATTTAAGATGAAGACCTAAACATGGCTGTATGTAAGGAGTTTGCACGATCTCTCAGTAAGAAAACAGTAAGGACCTCATACCGGAAAGTGGCAGGTTTGAGGTTAGGGTACAACGTTTCTACAGCTGCTCATGGGAGATGGTGAGTAATTCTCAGATTCTTAGTTTCTTGAGCCAAATATTTAGTTGCTTTTGGAAAGTCTCCTCTTGATATTCCTGACAATTTTAAATGCAGTAAATGGTTTTTTTTTTTTTTTGTTTCTCGCTTACATTGTCAGTAACATTACCAGAGCCTCTCCTTAGAGCAATTCGCCCAAACAAGGTCTGTAACTGTCAAGAACTCATTATCTCCCTCAAGCGGCTGTAGAAACCTAAGACATTACAGAAGACGACTGGCCACAGCTGTTTCATGAAGTGAAAGAAAAGTGAAGCCGGTCTTGGCACATGCAGATGGGTGGGGCTTGCACTGATCGGTATAGCTCGTCTCAGAAGACGAAGCAGAGCTCGGCTGATAATGTTTAGAATTTTGCTATCATATTTCTCAGATTGTACGTAAGAATAGAATGAAATTAATTGGATGCTAAAATAGAGCAGGACCATTTTGAGTATTAGGTTCTGACAAGTAGCTGTGCATGCTACCAAATTGCATCAAAGCGCAGTGGTGAGTGGTTGACTAGCAATGAGTCAAAACTGCGCAAACCAACCTCTGACCGATGCGTTTTGATGCAGTTCAGTAGCACGCACCACTACTCGTCAGCACCCGATACTCAAAAGAGTCCTGGGGGGTGATCACGGAGGATCGTTATCGTTATCGAGTAGAACAGTGTTGAAGAAGAAGAAATAAGACGATAGCCTACTACAGCGCGAGTAACTGCTGCACTCGAAAACGATAACGATCCTCCGTAATCACCCCCCTGCTCTAGCAATTTTCAAGTCTCAGGCAAGTTTTGTTTTGACTTGAAGGAATAAAAATTGAAAACCTGCCAATAATCATCATTTGAGCTCCACTCCCACTTCTGAAACAAGCTGTATTTTTAGTGAGCATAGCTCAAAATACTACAATCACAGTGGAAACTTAGGTTCATTTTGAACATTTTTGAAGCATTATTTTCTGATTAGACGTTCCAAACAATCCCTAATTCAAGCAGTGAAAAAGACAGTGAGAAACGTCTGCCATCTTGAGAAGTTACCAAACGATATGGGAGTTTCCAGTCTGATTGTATTATTCTGTGATCATGGGACTGTTCCGAACATACAGGGTGTAATAGCAAATAAATTTAAAAGAAAAAGGAAGAACATGAAGAATTCAAGTTAATTAGTCCTTATCCAAGCCATTACATATGTCTACTTGTCTGTAGATCTTGCAGGTCTTCACTCTCCCTTGTTTCATGTTTCCAAAAAGAATTTTTCCATAAGGTTGGTGGCTAGAGCAGATGCTTTCTGAGTATCCTGATAAGTCAGTTGAGGTACTGAAAATGTATCAAAACTAATCACATGGGCGGAGCCAGCAATTTGGCAACCATGAATTCATCCCATTTGAACTTATGAGAAACAATCGATTCTTGAAGGTGCTACGGCCATTCTACAAATCGATTGTTTCTCATGCATTCAAATGGGAATAATACACAGTTGCCAGACCGCTGGATCCGCTTCTGACTAATCAGTGAGCAGTTGCAAAAGAGTTTATCTGGTTGCTAACCAACTGCTCACCGATGTGTTTTGATGCATTTTGAACGTATGCTATTCTACGAGTCAGCACCTAACTCTCTGCATGTGTCTGCTCTAATAATTATGAAACAGAATGATTTCTTACAACTCTGACTTACAGTTTTGATTTACATTTTCAGGAACTCTGGTTTCTGTCTTGAATTACGTGACTTCACACTGTTTTGTATCGTTCTCTGCTACATCCCTGAAACATGTTAAGCTGATGGAAGTCCAGTTTTATGCTGTAGGGACAGTGGCAGAAACATTGAATCATCTCACGGAGGAAAGCTTGTCTAAAGGCACAAGAGTCGCATGGAAGGAATGCTTGGTACCTCAGTTTGTATGATCTCTACAAAATGGATTCATCAGAATTCCTGTCGACAACTTGCTCATAGCTGTGAATAATTTTAATTTATTTCTTTTTTTGCTCTTGAAAGTGTATGTGGCATTAATCTTCGGAGAGTCACTGAAAATCTTTATTAAACAGTTTGGCTTCGCATATATTGCTTTAAAATTGGAAATATGAGATTTCAGTTTAATTTGTTTTTGGTTTTTTTGGTTAGTGAGTTAATTTCAAGCATTAAAAAGCTCTAGTGATAAATCATCTTGTAAATAAGTCATCAAATAGCTGTGAGGCTATACGGTTGAAATTTTTTTGGTGAATCAGTGCTGTGCGGTTTGAAAACTTTCAAATAAATGGATAACCGTCAAATATGGTGAGTACTTTTTACAGTATTACATTGTCTTCATGCATGCAAGCATACTCTTAAACCCCTTCATTACAGTTTATAATTTCTCTTCTCTTTATTTGTATTTGTTCTGCAAGAGCTATGAGAATGAGGAAAGTAATGTTAGAGCTAGATCTCGTGCTACCAACGTTTGTAGAAAATCTGTAACAACGTTGGCTCCCTTGCATCTACAAACATTATTGCAAATCTGTACCAAAGTTGTTTGAAATTGCATAGTAACATCTGCTTACTAACGTTGGTTCAGAGTAGACCTATCAACGTTAGTACAGAGCAGACCTAACAATGTTGGTACAGATCAGACCTATATAACAACGTCGCTACAACAATCTGTACTAACGTTGGGTTCCAATTACGAGTACAAGGTTAGTACAACCTCAAACGTTGTTACAACGTTGTACTACCTTCATTTTTACCAGGGATGTACTGTTACAGTTTTTTTTCTTTTACAATATAATTGAATTTAATTTGATTTAGTTTCATGTCTATCTTTTCCTGCCATCAGAAGAGTAGAGCTTGTTCTAAAATAGTTGGTACGCTGTTAGTTTTCAATGTTTACTGTGCAGAAGATGCATTTGGGAATCTGGGTTCAACAAGTGTATGGGTAGGTTCAGGAAACATTTCTGAATCAGGCACATGCATCCATGAAACCTTTCTGAACCAGATATGGAAAGCATTCCAAGCCAAGCAAGAAAAAGGAAATTTTTCCATGCCCAAGCAAGGGCAAGGAATTATTTTCTTTCCGCGCGAGGCAAGGAAATTTTTCCATGCCAGGCAAGGAAATTTTTCCATGCCAGGCAAGGAAAAGGAAAAATTTCCTTGCTTGGCAAGGAAAAATTTCCTCGACAAGCAAGGAAATATTTCCATGACTGGCAAGGAAATATTTCCATAACTGGCAAGGAAATATTTCCATGACTGGCAAGGAAAAATTTCCCGGCCATTTTTCCTTGCCACGAAAGTCATGGAAATATTTCCTTGCCAGATGTCAAGGAAAATTTCTAGCAGGGTATGAGTGTTTAATCTGATGTAAAATCGCCTGAAAAGTCCATGGGTGGCAACAGAAAGTCATAAAATGCAATAATAAACTCACAAGAGCCGTTTAATGAAATCCAAGATGGCGGAGAAATATCGAGCAATTTGTATGCATGCACCAGGAACATCCAAGGATAGCCAACTTTGACAACCTCACTGGAGGGAGAGGTTATGTGTTGTTTACGTTGTGATTGGTTGTGATCGATATTGTGAGGTTGGCTATCTTTGGATGTTCGTGGTGCATGCATACAAATTGCTCGATATTTCTCCGCCATATTGGATTTCATTAAACGCCTCTTGTGAGTTTATTATTGCATTTTATGACTTTCTGATGCCATCAATGGACTTTTCGGGCGATTTTTCATAAGATTAAACACTTTTAATCGTTGTAGCAAAAGTTTGCAACAGACCCATTGTAGAATGGTCCTCTTCAAAAATCTTCATTTTAACAATTTCCTATTTTAAGTATCTTTTTTAGTAGTTATGACTTCCTTTTCGGATAAACAAAGGCTGTTCCAAAAAGACCCGAACCATAGCGCTGTAATTCAAAACCAACCGATTGAGCTGATCTTTATTTCATTAGAGAGAAGGCATAACATATACAATTGATTGATACCAAAATCAATTAATTTGAATAAAAATGGGCTAAAATATGGCATTTTGATAGATAGTAAATTGTTTGAAAATCTCCTACGGTTTTTTCACAAAAAAAAAAATCCTTGCAATTAGCCCATAAAACTTTTTCGATGTCCTTAAAATTAGCCCCTAAAACTTTTCCGATGCTCTTTTTATACAAAAATCTCTTCACAACGGAAATGAAACGATCAAGCATTCTTTGCATATCTCCGATTAAGCTCCTCTCTTTGACAAGCAATTTGAATCAAGGTATACGTAATCAATACCGGAGTCAACCACAGAAGAATTCAAGAAGACGATTCGACGAAAATGGAAAGAATGTATGGAAAACTGCATCAGATTTGAAGGTTAATAATTTGAGAGAGAAAGAGAGAGAGAGAGAGAGAGAGGCTCTTGAAGGGGTCCGTTCTCTTGTTGAAATATTTGCTCAAAGTATTCTTATTTGAAAATTTCTTTGATGGTCCCATTTTAAGTTTTATTTTGCATCGTAGTTTTGGATTTATTTATTAATTCAAATTATGATGTTTCAGGCATTAATATTAGCTCCTGCTTACGCTGAGTCACCTCTTGGTGGGCCCCTTATCAGAAGATCAGCTGGAAATATTTTTGATAGAACGGTGAGTGAAGTTGGCGTAGTGAAATGATTTAAACTCGTGCTTCTCCCAACTCCCAATAATTTCTAAAGAATTATTCAAAAAGAAAAAAAACGGAGTACTGATATGTATCGAGCCGCCACTGATTTATACTTTTTTGTGTTCCGTCTTGTCTTTGAAATTTCCTAACGGGTCCGTCACATTATGTCTGCCATTGTCAAAAATTTAAAATGGTTATTTTTTAAAATCATATGTGTGATAAAAAACAAAAAAAAAAACAAAAAAGAAAAAAAAAAACAATTTGGTATCGATATTATCAGTACTTTCAAACGCAAAAGTTATGATAGTCATCAAGAAATCGAGCTAAGTGATGAGATCTCGTACAATTAAACCAACCATCTACTTACGGAAATACGCTCCGCGTGCATTATTAAGCGCCAAATCTGTAGCGATTGCTAGTACTTTATTATGTCTTCCAAATCCGTATACACCTACTTCTCCCAGCGCAGAAATTATCAATTAGGTGACTGCAATGGCGACGAAGGGCGTAATTAATAAGAGTTTATCTCCTTAAATGTATCATCGGAGAGAAAGACTGATTGGCTATAAGATTAGTAAGCCTTAGGTAGCTTAAGGGGTGTCTCCACCAGCGAATGTAAAAGTGCGAATAAACTGATTGAGCCAATGAGCTGCCTTGAAGTCGATAGTTCGAGTTCGATGTATCGACAACAAAGAAGCTCATTGGCTCAATCAGTTTATTCGCGCTTTTACATTCGCTGGTGGAGACACCCCTTTAGGTTGAGTAACATAGTGAACTATCCAGAGACAAATAGAGACCCTATGCTCCATGTTAAAAAAAAGAGGTAAGTTGGATGCTCCAGTTTCGTTCAACAGTTACTAGTCTCAACAACAAACAGTCGCCTAGTGCTCAGTGGTGAGCACAACAAAAGAATGTGATTGGCTCAAGGTCCCGGAAAAGTGAACAGGTTCTATTTTGGTTTTACTTGGCAAATTCAAACCACGCGCTCCGTGTGACCGTATACCCGTGGACCAATCAGAACTTTCCATTTTCCCTTATCAATCAACACTAGGCGACGCGACTGTTGACTGTTGTTCCAATGAGTCCCGACCAAAATTGGGCTGGAAAAGTGGACACCTGTCGCAAGCTTTGTGCTGAGTCTCTATTTGTCTCAGGAACTATTTTCATTTTTGTTTATGGCTTTCCCCAGGTTCTTGAGTAGATGTTGGCATTTTTCAATGATCTCGTCGTTCTTTCTAAAAACCATACTATAGCACAGAAAACTACATTCAGAACGGAGACCTAAATTAATTTTGAAAAAAAATCACTTTGGGTGTCTTTTGGTTTACCTTGCAGGAAAGCAAGGCCCGACTCTTTATGAATCGGATCCATTTTGTAATAGATTTGTTTCAATAACGTAACTTCAGTTTTATTTGGTTTTGAATTCCAAAAAAAAAAAAAAAACCTTCGAAAAGCACGTCTGCCATCTTGTATAGGGTTAGCAGGAACTGTTGCCATTTTATACTATCGTCCGTTTCATTTAAATAGAAGCTTGAGCTCGACTCTTTCCCCTACGAGTTTTACCTTCACTCTCGTACCTGTGATGACTCGAGACCTGCCCCATCGGTCGGGGATTCCGTCCATCACAATGGACAGTCAGCTATCCAAAGGACATACAGTCTATTGTGACGGAGCGGAATCCCCGACCGACGAGACGGGTCTCGAGTCATCGCAGGTACAAAAGAGAGGGTAAAAATCGTAGGGGAAAGAGTCGAGCTCAAGCCTCTATTTAAATGAAACGGACTATAGTAAATTTCGAATCTTGTTTTCATCGGCTCTCATACAAGTTACCGTTCTGATTGTAGTATTCTGTCATTTTAGCTTCTAGCAAAAGTTTGTTTCAAACCCATGTTCATCATTTGTATCATTTAAGATCCATAAGATCGATGATCGATTTTACTCTGGAGCTGTTTTGATTTAAAATTGTTGTTTCTTTTCAGCTTACTCGACGAGCTCCATTTCCGTTCGCGGCTGAGCCGGTATGTGTTCTTTTATTAAGATTTTTACTGTCTCTCTTTTTACCTTCTGGCAGCCAAGGAGGGAGGGTAGAGTGGGAATTGCTGTCTTTTCTGTAGACGATTATGGGGGATGTTTAGGGGAAACTCGAGGAGTTCCACTTCTTGAAATGGCCTTTGTGTGTCGGAGAAACAGCTTTTTCAAGGGTTTGAAAAAAATGACAATGCGTAAAACCCATTCCTCTCAAGACAATACGCCATGGCCTGATCTAAGGTCCCTACAGAAAACGAGGTACTCGATTCCCCTTTCTCACTGTGGAGACCATCAACTGATGGGTCGAAAAAAATCTTTCCCTGTCGATTGGTTCCCATTAAGCAACGTTTTAACAGTTCACATTCACTGATTGGACGATTTTGGCACTTCTTTTGAAAAAAATATTTGAATTCTCAAAAAGAGCGCGAAATGTTTGGACGAAATTATCACTACAACCGAATTTGGAAATCGAAAACCCACTCCAAGAAAAATAATCTAGATAAAAATGGAATTGACATTCTTACAAAATAAATATCAAAATGTAACCGGTAAAACATTACTTCATAAAACAAAACAAAAAAATCGGAGGACGAGATGGGCGGAGCCAGTGGCGTCGCGTGCAATTTGGCAACACTGCATTCTACCCATTAAAACTCGTAAAAAAGGTCGAATTCAGGGGGTGCACAGTGCACACGGAAAATTCGATATATTTATGGAGTTTAAATGGAGGAGTTGAATTGTTGCCAGATGGCACGCGACGCCACTGGGCGGAGCTTATTTTCATGCAAATACATAGGGAAGGTGGGAAACGCTATAACCAATGATCCATAGTTAAAGCAAACGATTTCAATAGAGCCTGCCTTGCGGCACGCTCTAAAAATTCATAGAACATCACGTTTCTCGCTCACACGCGTACAAAACCCTATGCTCGTACGCACGTATGCATTTCGAAAATGAGGACAAAATCTCGCGTCTCTCTCCCACTCATGCAAAACGAACTGAATCGCAATCCTTTTCGTACTCGCACAACTTTTTGAGAGAATATTTTTTAGCATTTTAAAGAGGGACGCGGGGCCCGTACGGAAAAACTTATAATTTTCCCGAAGCATTGAAGCCCGACCGATCGGTACCTGGTCCCTCCCAAACGGTGCAACGGTCCTCCGGAAATATGGATTTCTTTTCACAAATATAATATAGGACGCACAGGTTGGTTTGAAAGAAATTAACACGGGTTTCAGGGTACAGTCGGCGAATGGAGCTGTTGCAAACTTTTGCTACAGGCTTATTAATAGTTGATAATGGGGTAATACCCTGTAAAAATAACCATTAACTCACTAAAAAATCACGAAATCCACTCCTAAACTCACAAAATGCTTTTAAACGCGAGACCGTAATGGCGGCCGGGGCCGCGGTTTGCATTGGGGTTCCCTATCTTCAATCAGCGCCATCTACACGAGGTGTTCTCGCAACACCACACAAGAAGAAGAAGAAGCATAAAATTGCCATAACAAAACAAGTTCCAGGATACCTGGAACTTTTTTAATGGGCTCTTTATTCGCTTGTACACAAAGCTTTGCAAAAAAATCCAGGAGTACAAAGAGTCCGGTGGGAACCCTGTATTTAGCAGCACGAATAATTTAAAGCATACATCTATTGCTTTATAAACTGAATCACACTGGTAATTAATGTCTTTTATTTTTACATAAAATTTGCACTTGGGAATGTCCCCCACTACCACAGCAAGGGGCTGTACTTAAAATTGTGCTCTGCTAGTCTTTCATTCCTAAATCTGATTAGGTCATCAGCTTGTGACATTCTTTTTGACGCATAATAAAATCCTTTTAGGGCCTCCACTCTGGAAACCTTCCACTTCTTATTTACCTGCGATGAAGGTAGTAACGTTGGAAGAAGACAAAGAGACCATATGTCTCTTGACTGCTCATCTAAAAACAAAAAAAAACGGAGTCATTCAATTTGAAGCATTATGGTGCTCTGCAGTCATTTGAATACAGGGTGTATGAAGAAAGTTTCTGCAGCTGTTTTTCAGAGAACGGCTGAAAATGTTTAAGATCAGTGCCTGACAAAGGTCTAATCCAAAGATAACTTATACTCCAAATATGGCACTAGCTATCTAGAGTCCCTTGATGGATATATTGTATAGGGAGTACCGACACGAGCTCAACGAGTGCTGAGTGGTCATTGGTTTTAGGCTTTCACAGAGTCCAGCAGGAGTAGACGACTTCAAAGGCTCCACACAAAAGGAGCCGATGAGTAGAGGAACGTATCGGAATGCCAGATAATCCACCTGTCCACCTTAACCTTCAAATTCGTTCAGGTCAATTAAATTGACTCATGTCAAAATGCATATAGCGTTGTTTCGGTACTCCCTTTACAATATTCCATCAAGGGACTCTACAGCTATCTCGCCAATGTTAAATTTTGTTGAGCGCCTTCATTGCTAAAACCGAGCTAAAACACATACACCGGCCCAAGGTTTATTTACGCTTCGGTAGGTCTCTGCTCCTCTGCGCGCAGGTGTGGTGGGGCCAGTTGGCTGGCCCAGGACCCCCACCCTGTCCGCACGTCTCTCGCTCGCCGAAATATAAACAAACCAAGGGCTAGTGTATGTGTTTCAGCAATAAAGGCACTCAACAAGATTTCAGCAAGTGCCATATCTGAAGTATAAGTAATCTTTAGTCTGATCATATTGATGGGGCCATTTTGTGGGAGGGGGGATTTCTTCCTGCCACCTATTGGGGGGTGACAGGGGGGAGACTTCCCTGAAAATCCAACTTACCTTATTGCAATAATTGACTTCAGAGTCAAAGGAAACAAAAACAAACAAAGAACGCGAGGAAAAAAACCCAACAAACCAGAAGTCAATATTGTTTTCGGCCTTCGATAAAACAAAGGTCAACGTTACACATCGACCCATTTTCATAAATAAGCTAATTCAAATATGGTCCAAATGCATAAGGCTTTGAGTGAACACCCAAAAGTTGTGTATCACCTATTTTTAGAGAAAACAGTCCAACTGCCAGTGAGGGACTGAAACTAACCACTTAAAATACACTGAAAGCTTTTAAGCCTTTTTAATTTTTAAGTCTCAATACTGTTTTTTGGACCTAAAACACAGGCTCTAGCTGATACTCGGATTTAGAAAACATAAATATGGGGTTTCATATTGGATAAATAAATTACATGATTGATGTTTTATTAGAATGGAGCTCTAGCAAGGGTTGCTACAGGCAAATAGACTATAAATCTAGTGTAAAATGCAGCAAAATTAACGATGAGCCACGAAAAAAGTCTAAAACCCAATCCTCGCAGAGAAAACTTCATTTGAAGTTTCCGGTGGCCACCCTCGCACGTAGGTATGCACCAACCTCGGATTTGCACCCCAAACAAACAGCCGCCACTTGCTTCTTGAGACGCGAATCAGATAGTAAACAACTTTCACATGCTTACACAACACAAACTTGACTGGATAAATAAACTATACGATAGCTACACAATGTTCATATCAGTCAGCCTTTGGAAGGTTCGCGATAGCGGCAATAGTAATACACATCAAGTACAGCAATTGACAGCCAAGATGGCAGCTGTTTGTTCGGGGTGCGAATACAAGGTTGGTGCATACATGCAAGGGTTGCCACCCGAAACTTCTTCAAGTTATGTTTTCTCTGCAAGGAATGAGTTTTGGACTTTTTTAGTGGTCTCATCGGCACAGTCATCAGTATTTTCGCAGCATTTTACACCGACATCCATAGTCCATTTGTCTACAGCAAAACCTTGCAAAAGCTCCATTGAGTGGTGATTTTTATTTATAGTCCATATCTATTATTTATAGTCCATATTTATTATAGTCCATATATTTTATTTATAGTTGGACCATCTCTAAGAAAATTGTTGATCTTAAACTTTTCCACACATCAAAAAGCAAACCCCGATATTGATTTCTGATATTGTTCCCGAATTGTTTACTTCTTTTTCTTCTAGATTCCGAAACAAAAAGTATGATTGCCACAAGGCTAGTTTGATTTTCAGGAGAGTGTCCCCTCCTTAGCCTCCCTATAGGATGGAAGTAACCCCCTCCCCCCACTCTACTTTTCAACCATCTTCTAAGTGAAAAGGGTACTTTTTGAAAGCTTGTTTGAGCCATGAATCGCAACTGATATCAGATGATTCCTAGCAAGAGATTGGTCCCCCTCAAAAAAAAAAGATTGCCCACCCCTCCCCCTCTAATGTTTAACATTTCCTCCCATCTCCGTACCTTTATAGGAAATCTACGGCCTAATTATCCTTCCATAATTTTTCTTCTTGATCAGTTAATCACAATTGAGTTCCGATGATTCCTTGCAAGGGTTTAGTCATCCCAAAATATACCATCCCATTCCCTCCCCTCTTCGCATCTTTCACCAAATCCATTTCCCCTTTTGGTCCTTTTCTGAATTTTCTTAGTACAAACTCACATAATTCCTTCCCTGAAAAGGTGGTATAACCCTCCCCCCCTTCCCATTTAACCAGTGTTGGCAAACGCAAAGCTCTGCTTTTGTGTTTCTCCCCCACTCTTTTCTCAAAGATTTCTCTACATTGTTCGTACTTAAGTCTCCTTGCTTTCTTCGTAGATCTTCCAAAAACTATCACTAGTCCATAATAAGAAAAATCGGAGAAGGAAAGAGAGGAGACATGGATATCCGGAAAAGGGATAGAGAGGGAAGAGAATGAAAATCAGAGGGGAGTGGGAGGGTCAGGCCAATTTTTTGAGAGAGGAGGAGGACTACTATCTTGCTGGAATCATCCGAACTCAATTGTTATTGATTGTTCAAACACTCTCTCATAATGATTACACTTTTCATTATTTATTGAAAATAATGAGTATTGATAATGATATTAGATCTTCAAATTAATCAATGAACTGTAGGAAATACCCTACGACACTTCCTCACATCAATTTAATTTGGGAGACCCCCCCCCCCATGAATAGTTGGGAGGGGGGGGGGATCCAAATCGCCTTTCATATTCTGGGGGAGACCCCAAGACCCCCTTTCATATTCTGAGGAGACCCCCAGACCCCCCTTTAATATTCTGGGGGAGACCCCCAGACCTCCCTTTAAAATTCTAGGGGAAGCCTCCGACTCCTTTTTATATTCAGATAAAACCCGTCAGACCCCATTATTATTCTGAACAGGACCTCCAGCCCCCGTTTAAAATGCTGAGGGAGACCCCCACACCCGGGGGTCTTTACATCGCCTTTCTGTTCCATGAGCAAAGCAAAATGAGATAGAAAGGAACAAGTCCTGATATTCAAAGTTCACCTCTTCACAGTAAATAGCCTTCAATCCGAAGTGTATGCAATTTTGTAATGCAGCTGTAGGTGTAGTTGCCTACTTATTATTTTAAAGGCCCCGTGGGATCCCTAATTTCAATTCTCAAGTTGCTTCCAACAAGTTTTTCAGTGATTCAAGCTTAGGATGTAACTATATTTCCTTCTCTCAGTTATAATCATTCTATTTGTTTTAGAAATTTAATTTTCTCATTAATTTTTATGGCGTTGGAGCAATCAAATTGATTCTCGACTGCAACACTTAAATCATTAATTGGCGATCTATAGAAGAATTTTTCAGCGTAATGGATAAGCTCCTCTGCAAAAACTTACTTTCGTTGTAGATTGTGCTTACATTGTTTCATCAAAATTCATTCAACCATTAGTGATTGACTCCACATTTATTTTTAAACTTTTCACGTTTATTCTATTTTTGGTTTGATAACACCTATTTTGATCAATGGCACCTTTAATGCCTCTTTAAACATTCTTAATGGTTGTTTTGGTAACTACATGACGTAATATTTTAGATCTCTGAAATATATTGTGCGCACAAAGTCTCATCAAAATTCATTGAGCCGATATTGTTTGACTAAATTTTTTATTTTTTA
This sequence comes from Trialeurodes vaporariorum, assembly GCA_011764245.1. Classification (NCBI taxonomy): domain Eukaryota; kingdom Metazoa; phylum Arthropoda; class Insecta; order Hemiptera; family Aleyrodidae; genus Trialeurodes; species Trialeurodes vaporariorum. The sequence continues at coordinate 33,957,771 of VMOF01000320.1, read as the reverse complement.
AGTTCACTTTTTCATTTTTTTTTTTTTTTTTTTTTTTTTTGTTTCTGATCGCACCTATTTTGATATTTAAGAGGGTCTTAAGGGTTGAATATTGTGACTCTAAGGGATCTTTTCTCTAGTGGATTAGTTATAGATTGTATGTGCCAGTTTTTATTTAAATTTATAGGACCAAACCTGATTAATCCCAATTAATAGGATTATGTTTTTATTTGCTTTTATTCCCTTATTTTTTGCTCGTTCATACCTATATTGTCCCTTTAAATGGTCGAATCGGTTCTTTACGGTGACAACGACAGAAAAATATTTCAGTACTTTGATAGTAGATTATGGGTACAAAGTTTCATCAAAATTCATTGAGCATTATTGATTGACTCCAAATTTTAAGAGTAATTTCTTTCGATACTTGCATTTTTGGGCTTGAGCGCACCTATTTTGATTTTTTAAACGGTTTTAAGGGTTGAATATTGTTACTATGAGTAGTTTATTGTTTAGTAGGATGGTTGTAGATTTTTTTTTGCCAATTTTCACCAAAATAGATCGCGAAATACTTGCATTATTCCAATTTTATCAATTTTTACCCATTTACCATTGATTTTAATGGAAACCATTTTTTCACCATAACTAACCTAAAAATCAAAATTTTAAAAAAACCAATTAAATTCCCTCTGGTGAATGTTAAAAGGAACATTTCTGTAAAATTTGGACCCATATGGATTAATGGTTCAAGAGTTATGGTGGACAACACGTTTCTGGCTGCGGACGGACAGACAGACGCCACAATTTTTTTTGCATAAATGTCTTTAAGTCATAAAGGGTTAATAAAAATGGAAATGGAAGGGTGTTCTTTTGGATGGTATTAGACATGGTGAGAGGCCATTACTATGCATAAATCATGACTGACTTAGTCATAAGAGCTTAGGTAACTATCGCAAACAAAATACCTTGAAAATCTTTGCGCTATCGCAATACTTTCTCAATTTTTTTAATTTCATTAGAGTGAGGAAGTAAAAAAGGATAAGAGCCCAAACATGTACCAACATGTGTTCCTCAAGCAATAAAAATGCATGAAATCATTACTGCGCCTTGGAGGCCCGTCCAGGTAATCAACTAAGGATTTCTTGTTCGTAATTTAAGGTTTGAGAGAAAGAAAAATTAATTTTACCTTCCAATGTTAGATCATTCCGAGAGATGTAAGAAGAGTCCCGAATTCTTTTGGTGTTTGCACAGCTTTTGTCCATGCGATAAAATATTCACTTTTATTGGGTCCCAGTCGTTAAACAAATTGTTACCCTTGTTTGGGTGGATGACATCGAAATCTTCATCAGTCTAAAAAAGATAAAACAAAAAATTTAATGGTAAAATGATAGACGTTGAGACAAATCTGCTTTAGTTAACTTTCATTTGGACCAATGGACAAAACTAAGGATTCAAAATCTGAGTGATCAGTGATCACCTAAACTAGAAGAAACCTATTGCTAATCAGAGGTGCAAAATGTTTTTCAGGAAAAAAATCTATTTTCTTTTCTTCTGCAAAAAGATCGAAACTCCTCGCTGACTCAAAGTTAGCCATGTCGCAAAGGCTCACTTTTTGAAAGTGTTACAAATTCAGCTGGGGCAGTTGTTAGGGGAAAAAAGAGGCATAAGTAGATAGAGTAACCCAGACCTGGATTCACTCTTTTACCTCCTCTGGGCAACTGGAACTTTGCCAACCCTCCCCCCCCCCATTTACTGTTTTACATGAATGGGGTTTGAGGGACTGACACCCCGGCTGCAGGGGGATTATCGGCCCTCCCCTAAAAAAAATTTGACTACTCTGCAAGGCTATTTTGACAGCTACTTCTGCGTCAAAGTCAGCAAAATTTTCAGTAAGGGAAGGTACATATTTCCTGTTCGTACTTTTAACTACCGTGGAGAGAATTTAAAAGTAAAACATGAGATTATGCTAACGGGCAGAAAGAATAAGAAGCGAGCGCTAGAGAAGGGGAGAAACATTCTAACCATAGATATGTCGGCACACCTAGACAGATAATCTTTGGAATTTCCCAACCTTCTTTGATTTCTCAAATCGCATGATGGAAATGAATAAAATTCAATCTGAGCTATGGATTTTCTGTAAAGAACACTTTTAAAGCAAAAATTCAAAGTGGCGCGCAAGTTTTGTTTTGATTTGAAAGAATGAAAATTGGAAGTTTTGCCAAAGGTAATGTTCATCTGTTGTCTCCTGCACTCCTGAAACAATGGGCCAAGTTGCTGCCCGCCGATTCACATGCGTTTTCAAGTCGCCGCTGCACACTTTAGCCAACTCTGCGCTTGATTTTCCTCTTTCTCATCCTTACTTTCCCTTTTCCTTTCCATATTTGCTTTCTCCCCCCCCTCCTTTCTGTTTCCTTCTGGAAACTCACCACACTAGACAGCTCCCATGTCTAAATCCGGGCCTGGTCCAACCGCCCACAGATACTTCCCGTAGCTTTTGTGCTTTGTTGCTTTTACGCTTAGTTTGCCCAAAAAAGTTCAGGATTTAACCCTTCACTGCATGATTTTTTTTTTCTCAAGCAAATGTGGATTTTTCAATGCATTAGGTGGTCAAATACATGGGAAAAATAGTGAAAAAAATAATTTGACGGTTTTTCGGTCAAAATGATCTTTTTTCTATTTTTTACTCGTTTTTTACAAGTTATATAACACCATAAGAAATGGCGGGAATTTTTTTTATTTTTATTTTTTTAAATTTTCAAATTTTTTTTTTTTTTTTTTTTTACTTTAATTGGATTTTAAAAAGCCAATGCCGGAAACTTTATAAAAATAATCAAAATGAGGTCAGTTTGGATACGGGGGCAAGTTTCCCCCTGACATGATTTCGATCACGAACCCTTCACAGCATGATGCTTTCTTTCAGCCAATTTTTTTTTTTTTTGTGTGAGCTCAAAACATACCTTCTCCCGCGTTGACACACCATGCGCCGAAGGCATATTTCAAAACCTGTATTTTATATGAGCGTTTGAAGAATTTGTTCGACCGGTGGAACACCATGCAGTGAAGGGTTAAAGAAAGAGAAGATATGAGAGGGCTGGGAGGGGGGGGGTGGCAACAAGCAATTTTGATGAGAGCCATGGCTCAATCTTTTTATGCCCTAAAAACTTCTTACTCAGTACGAAGACCCAAAACCGGTTTTCCTTGACGTCTATCTAAATATTTATCATTTCTTACGTTACTCTAACTGCTTTTTCTCAACTGAAACAATCAAGCTTGCTTTTTGAGTCTTATAACCACTCTGCATTTTAAAAGGGGCCCAAGATGCTTTCTAAGCTACTTCTATATTTTTTATTAAGAGGAAATTTTGAGTTATGTTGCAATGAATCAATCTTCTCAACAGTAAAAGAGGGCCATAATCGTACATGAAAGCTAACTTCAAATACCGTATTGAACAGTCCAATTTTAAAATGTTCAAAGGGAGGATCCCTGTTGTTCTTATGATCATACTGAGGGGTGAGGGCACCTTCACAGGAGCGAGCTTAGAGGGGCATGTTGATACCCACTGGGCAGCACTCTCTGGGAGAAGCAAAATCAGAGTAAACATGCAATTATAAAAGTCATAATGTTTAAACATTTATTGCCGAAGGCGCCAAATTAGTGTACCTATACAAAAAAAAAAAAATCAATTAAAGTTACAATTTTAATTTGCGGCGATTCGCAGAAGGTGGCAAAATTGCAATCTTGCCCCCCTCTCCCCCTAATTTGAGGTTGCGACCCAGGTCTCACAATCTTCATCCGACCTTTTTGCCAGTGGCATAGGAAAGAGGAGGTCGAGGGTCTAGATCCCCTTTCCCTTCATACCCAACTTCTCAAAAAAAAAAAAAAAAAAAAAAAAAAAGGGAACTTTTAGGTGCGTTTAGAAGTATTTTACCAGATTTTGTACTTCCAAACCCCTCCCCCCTAACAGTTCAGGGACCTCGGGCCCCTGTTCTTCCCCCTCTAAAAATTTCTGGCTACGCCACTGCTTGTCGCCAAGTCCACAGTAGCTAATATTTTTGGGGAAGAGGCTTAACAAACTCAACCGATCTCTAACTTCTTCAAAGATCTTCAGAAATCTTCAAACTTGACTAGTAAGTTAATCGATAAATCACTCGATTAATGGTTACTAAATTATTAATAACTTTATTTTTTTCTTCTGTGTTGTCCTTCTTGTAATGAGATGAACACCTTTTTCACTATTTTTACATTTCACTCACCAAAATAAATCCTTTCTCGCTTCGTAATCCAGGATATGTGGAGACATATTCGTAGATACTATCATTAGAATTCATAAAACCATTCAGTCTAAACTTAAGGGTTTGCTGCCAAATAATTTGAGCTTATCAGCCGGTTCTGAATTGTTTTTAATCCATTGGAGCTTCGTTTTGTCTTCTAGACTTATTGGTGTTTCAACATCTTCTTCTGAAATGTCACCTGGAGAAAATAAGAAAAATCAAAAAAAGGTCAAGTAAACTTTTTCCATCATGCTAAATAAAATTATGCTCCTATGAAATTTCAGTGAACAGAAATTTTGAAACTGACTATAATTCATATCTTCTAAACACCTATTTTGTGGTTTTCATTAATTTTTTCGTTTGATATAAATCTGAAAAACTCAATATTTGAGGCATAAATTTTTGGCTACGCCTTTCTATCAGCAAGGACCAAGGTCTTAATTGACGCATTGGCTCCATTCTTAAGTTTGATGTAAATCGATTGAAATTGGTAACTAAGGAGAGTGAGTGGTGAGGATTTACATGAAACAAACTAAGAAAAAGTTTCATTTGTATAATTGAAGCCATTTCCAGGAAAGTGAACCATAGGCCAAGAATAACCCTACAAAGTTTCAACTAGATCTGATGTCTCTGTCAGAATGTAGAAAAATTTGCGGGAAAAGGGCCCATAAGCTGTGAGCTACTTGATAAGAGTTTGTAAATTCTGGCAACGCTGTATTTCGTCCATGTAAACTATCGATTGAAGGGAAGTGCACTGTACACCTGCATTAGATCAAAATTTTTCATGCGTTCGAATAATTGACCAAATATAGCGTGTTGCCAGATTGCACACAACGCCACCGACTGCATTTCTCACCAAATTTGATGATTAATGGCTCCAAAAATTGATAGAAAAGTAAATTACCTAACCTAGGCGCACTGCCATAAAAAGACACAAATTTGGATTGTGCAAAATTGCTTTTTTCCGCTGAAACTATCCAATTGTGTTCTCACTTTGGAACATTCCAACTGTTTGCCTTGAATGACGGCACTGAGAACATCCCCAACTTAATAAAAAATACACATATTGTTCCTCTTTTTCACGCAAGATTGGCTGGCTTCCTTTGGAAATTACAATTGATAATTTCTTCGGATTTTACTCTCCGCCCATTAATAATTTTTATAGGTAGTATGAGGCTGTCAATTACTTTGAGACAGTTAAAAAGCATTATTATGACTGAGTTTTGTAGCTATATGCAAGGCATTTTAACATTGTAAATACAAACAGCCATGAATTTTAATGTGGTCCCCAGCATGCTTTGAATGCTAACGCAAATGTCCTACAATCTTGGAGAGGAAAAATGGAACTCTTTCTCTGAGCACTAGCTAGACGAATGTTAATTTTCCGTGCCAGAATGTCGGTGTTATTGTAGCACAGAGCAACACAGAGCTTTATTTTGAACCAGTATATGTTGCGTTCAATTTCTGACAGGGACGCTTAGTTTAAACACTACCACTCATTTCTTTTGCATCTTGTTTATCTTGCGTCAATTATCAAAGCAAACTGTTGGTGTCTTCAGATCGAGATGAAGTTTTGTTGGGAGAAACCAATCAAATAAGACTTTGTATCAGAGCAAAAGCTTGACATGTGCGTCCATTCCAAAGCATGCATGAGAAGAGCACAGAATGGGATCAAAGCTAACAAATTAAAATTGAAAAGATACTTTCAAGCTGAATAGCTCCCATCATCAGCCGAGAAAAAATAAAGAGACAAATGAAAGCTCTCTGTTCCTTATCGACTGATGATGGGAGCTAAATAGAATTGATTTCTAAATAGAAATTTGAGATGCTTGTTGGTTTTCTAATTCACCCCACTTTGAATTTGACTCACACAAACATCCCAAGAGGTGAATGAACAAAAGACTCAAGAGAAAGTGCTTCCATCCAGCAATAAATAAAAATTAGAAGGTTGTCAGTAAACAGCTCTGCCTAGTGCAAAAAGCAATACAAGGAAGGCAGATCCTCTCTAATCTTAGGTTAGCATTTTTGAAAAATTTAGTTGGGTTAGGTAAGGCGCCAAAGCATACAGCACAAGCTTACAAACTGACATGCATGCCAAGAAAAATGGATTATAGATTAATAGCTTTGCATAAAGAATGCTCTGAAACAACTGAGATGTCTATTTTTGTGTTCGTAGTGTTTCATACAGAATCTTATGGAGTTTTGTGAACGGTACAAACCACTGCAAATGATTAACCGTGAATATCATCCAAGTACGCAGAGGCTTGGGACTGATTTTTACCACAATTTTTTTACGTCAAATTGTGTTCAAAATCCATTTTTCCTACGACTTGTGCCTGAAAGTCTGTTATTAGCCAATTCCCCCTCCCTCGACCACAACCGTTCTCAGTCTTCCACAGTCTTCCATAAGACTCCATGTAAAATTCTGCGAACCGCAAACGTATAAAAACATTCTCAGTCTTCCATAAGAATCCATGTAAAATTCTGCGAACCGCAAACGTATAAAATCAGACAGCCATGGAGAAGGAAAACCTACCATTATTAAAAGACCTCCGTTTCTCGACGAGGCCTCCTTGGATAAGAACTCGTCTTCGATTTGTAAATTTATCCCAAAGTAAGCCTTTTGCAGGGTGCTTCTTGTTACGGCTGTCCCTAGAATAGGGTATGAAGTACGAGCTGACAGTTTCGGTTGGGAAGCATTGAACGATTGCTTTTGCAATCTCACTAAAGCGTTGGGCTGAAATTACTTTGGACGGGTCTTCGCTCAATTCATTGAAGATTATGATTTTTGCAATCGTCCTTCTTTTTGTTTTCACTAAGTACTTATTTTCAGCAAAAAAGTTTAAGGCCATCCTGCCATCTTGGCTCTGGAGGAGCTGTTCCTTAATCCAATCTCCATTTACAGACAAGTCAGACATGCTGGTAGTATTATTATCAATAGTTTCGCGGAACCTTGCTCCCAAATTACATTTAGCTATGGGGGTGGAAGTGGCAGTAGGTTGAATATTTTCATTGGACCTATTGCTAGTACTATTGTGAGACTGGGTATTGTTATTAACTGGCGGAGTTGAGGCAGTGCGAGGAATATTTTCAATTTCACTTGGACCTACAGTAGTATTAGTCGGCAGGGTATTGTTATCAACTGGCGGAGGTGAGGCAGTGCGTGGAATATTTTCAATTTCATTTGGACCTACAGTAGTATCAGTCAGAAGGGTATTGCTATCAACTGGCGGAGGTGAGGCAGTGCGTGGAATATTTCCAATTCCATTTGAACCTACAGAAATATCAGTCGGCAGGGTATTGTTATCAACTGGCAGAGATGAGGTAGTAGGTGGAATACTTTCGCTATCATTTGAACTTATTAAACAAGATTATTATACATAGATGATACGTCACAGAAAAGGGACCTTCTCTTCCAAAAAGCAGCAATGAGTAATTAGTACTACTGCAAAGGGATAAATTATAGCCAGTTTGGATCAAAAAATTCCCAGATATCCTGAAACTTAAGTGAGGTATGCTGGTTTAAAGTTTATGGTTCCTAAAATCTAAAGTTAAACATTATTATGTACATAAAATTGCTTTCTTGAAAAATTTGGTTCAGGAAGAGAAGAGAGATTTTGATACCATCGCATAAAGGGGTGAATTACAACCATTTTGGTGCCAAACTAAAAACACTCACAAGGTGTCTGGCTCTGATTTTCATGACTCGTTTGATTGAGGATCGAGAATCATTTACAGGGAATGGGCACATGAAAGGACACAGCGCTTTGCTTAAGGGAACTGGCTCCTAATCAAATTTTTTTTAATTGAAATATGTGGTGTAAAAGTGTCTCCTGAGAAAAAGCCGTCACGGGCAGAAAAAAAAAAAAAAAAAAGACGGGATTTCGAGATATTCGAGTCAAAAGTTGGGAACTATTTGCCTGGTGGTGCTTTGTACTCTCGTAAATACGTAGCAAGCTGGGTTACTACGCCGGGTAAGGTTTTCGGCTGACTTTCTCGACTCAGTGCCCATTGATAAAACTATTTCCTTTTGCAATCCCTCCCAACTGCTAATTTGCTTACCCCACCCACTGTTGTGTCTGGTCTTCCATGCTTCAGCTTGACCCCTCCTTCAACTGATTTCATACATACATCAATGAGTAGTTGGGAGGGATTGCAAAAGGAAGTAGTTCTATCAATGCGCACTGAGTCGAGAGAGAGTCGGCTGAAATCCTTACCCGGTGTAGTAACCCGCCTGCTACGTACGTATTTACAAGAGATCAAAGCACCACCGGGCAAATAGTTTCCAACTTAGGACGCGAATATCTCAAAATCCTGTTATTAATTTTTTTGCCAGTGAGAGCTTATTTTTAGGACACACTTTTTCCCCACATATTTCAATTTCAAAAAATTTAACTGGGAGCCAGCTTCCATAAGCAAAGCGCGGTGTCCTTTGAAAGTGACCCCTTTCTTTTTTTTTTTTTTTTTTTTTTTTTTTTTTTCTAATACTTATTTAAAAATTTTTATTTCAACAATCTCTTTTTGAAAATCAATATTTTCAAAATTTTGAGGATATTTTCCTGGGAAAATCTTGATGTTGTTATTAAAAAAAAAAAAAAAAAATATCTCACGTTCACGCGATCTGCGGATTGCCAGATTGGGCACATTTTTCACCCCCTGCTGATTTTAAAATCATAAATTCAAAATTACTTCTTGAAACTGCTTTGCTGAAAAAATTTGCTACCAGAAGATGAAAGTCCCTTTTGCAGCGATAAGTCAAGATATATTAAAAAAAAAAATTACAATTCAAAAACATACAACATTAATAATTATGCAGCAAAGTAACAAACATTTTACCATTCCTATCATTTACAGCGATGTGAGGATGGTAATCATGAATTTGCGTGCTTATGAAGGAAGAATAAGAATCAAGAGAAATTATTTCGAAGGCATAAAGTTTTGAGTCGAAGCGCAACGTTTGAAAGTTTTTCATTAAAAAATAAACATGTTGATCATGAGTAATAAAAATGTTCTGTAGAATTCCAAAGATAGGAAAACTTGTTCTTTCATCAATATCTAGGCACAAAGTTACACCTTCCACGTATTTTGTACCATTCAGTTCTATCCACCGTGTTCTTAGAGTGTCTTTGTTACTCAAAATGTCAGGGAGAGGAGTTGTTAAATTGCAATTGTTAAATTTTAACCAAAATTTTTCATTACTGATATCTCTTTCGATTGGACCGGATGTAAACCTATTTACTGAAAACTTATGGGAGAAGAAATCATAACTTAATTGCTGTTGACATTTCTTACTAAGCGTCAAACATAAATTCCTCCGACAAGAAACTGAATTGGAAACATATTTCAGTGTACGATGTTTGCTTTCAAATCTCATTGTCCATAAATGGTAAAGTGGCCCAAATTCTAACATTAAACGCGGGTAATGAGTGAGATTGTGAAATTTTGTTGTTAAGGGTTTTTGGGACAAATCCAAATAAAGTAAATGATGACTTTCAACGTACTCTTTTAGTAAATGACACACATTTTTGTTCAGAGAGGGACTCATGACTACGTCAACAATTTTTCTTAAGGCAACAAACAACTTCCAAACCCTGTCATTTTGAGGAACTAAGTCTCCGACTAGGAGTCCGAAATATTTTACCAAACAAATACATTCGGAGGAAGACAATTTCAGAGTATTTTTGGTTAAAAAGTTCTTATTGAATAAGGGCGGCTTGTTGGAGAGATCAGGACCGTAATTGAAATTCTGAATTCTATTATTCAGGTCAGATAAAGTAAAATAACGAGCAGTAGAGATACAATGTCTTATAATAAGCATTAGGTCAGTTTTCGCCACGCCCTCGAAATGTCATGCATTATATCAACAGAACAGTTTTTTAAAATATGAAAATTAAAGACATTATTAAAAACGCAAAACTCTTTAATACCGGTTATCTTATGATTATTAATTCTTACATTTTTTTCGTAATCTTCAACGGTTCTAAGGAGGGGCCATTGTTCCTTAGTCAATGTGCTCCTTTGGATTTTATCCGCAAAACACATTCGACAACTAAATTGGCTGGTTGAAAAATTTTCAACAAAGCCTCCTACACCATTCAATCCTAAATTATCACCAAGAAGACAAGAAAATTGAAAAATACTCGTACTTTCACTGAGTCTGATGTTACTACAATTCCTTTTTTAGCGAGAAAGTTCAATTCTGCAATTAATGGCTTAAATAATGCTTTGTTGCCAAAGCGTTTACGATTTAGTGACTTGGTTAATAATACAACAAAAATACTGCGAAGAGAAGCTTTCTGTTCTGGTGGAAGACAAGGAATAGAACAATACGTGGCATTAACTTTATTCACTCCTGAATGACTTCCTAATGCATTGCCGCATTCAAGGTCATCATTGAAGACAAATAATGGCAGGGTGAAACCATTATCCTTTTTAGGTACACTTCTCCACAGGTACCTTCAATAAAATTTTGAAGGATTTCACTTTCCTCCTCTAGCTCCTTCATATACTGCAGTATGTTATGCAATACTTTATCCTGACTGAGGAACTTTGTAAGAACTTTTCTTAGTGAGATAAACACGCTACACTGTTTAACAAGGCTTACTTGATATCTTCCTTTATATCGTTTTCGTCTTAATATTTGACCTAAAACATGAATTTTTGGTGCAATGTACAAGCCTTTTTTTTGCAAATTTTGAATTTGGCGATAGGTAGACCTGTTACTCTTGAAAATATCTTCTGTGCCACTAAAAATTTTACTCATGCTTTCTAAGATAGGATTGGAATTTACATGGGGTAAATTAGAACACGTTTTGTGCAATGAGTGCCGATAGATACCATGATACCTTGAAGCATATCGATAACGCTGTTTATTGTAATCTGCACATGGGTATTAGGTATATTAGGAAAACTGCTCATTAAAGTACAGAAGGAACTAATCTTTTCTTCTAATTTGGCTTTAATGTCATCATCTGACAAAATTGTGACTTCATGATTAACAATTTCTGTCATAACTGGCAAAGAATTAGTAATGTCAGAAGCAATATCCACCTCCATGGCACAGACAGACGGTGGATTAGAGTTTTCAATAGTTTTAGAGACGGTCGCAGACAAATCACTATCAGACTTGTTGTGCTCTGAGACTTACTCAGATGCTCATTGTTAAAATGTTTGGTAAAACCCCTCCGAGTAGTGAAGGAGCGGGGGCAGAATCGGTTTGATTCACTACAGTAGTAACATGTTACTGGGTCTGTAGCTTTCAAACCGTGCTCCTTCACAAAATGAGAAACAAGTTCTGATAGTGATTTGGCTGGTCCCTTACAAATGAAGCAAGTTGCCATTTTCGATTTATTCAGAAAAAACGGATAAAAAGGCAATACTGCCTAAAAAAAAAAAAAAAAAAAAAAATCAATTTAAAAAGTATAGCTTGTCCCAGAAAAGATTGGATTTGACACTTCTATGGTTTTCATGAAACATCAGCTTCTTACGGCTCCTAACCAATCAGGTTGCTCTATCTGAGGATGGAAGCTGATGTTTTCATTTAAAGCTACAGTTGTCAAGTCCAATCATTCTTGGGACAACCTATAATAAATCAAAAAGAAAAAAAATCAATAAAAAAAAGAGTGCCTTTATAAAATTATCAATAATACATTGTTCATTAAGTTAATAAGACAAGAAAACGGTTAAAAGAAGTTAGTACATTAAATCGAGATCATTAGCAAGTTCCAGGATACCTGGAACTTTTTTAATGGGCTCTTTATTCGCTTGTACACAAAGCTTTGCAAAAAAATCCAGGAGTACAAAGAGTCCGGTGGGAACCCTGTATTTAGCAGCACGAATAATTTAAAGCATACATCTATTGCTTTATAAACTGAATCACACTGGTAATTAATGTCTTTTATTTTTACATAAAATTTGCACTTGGGAATGTCCCCCACTACCACAGCAAGGGGCTGTACTTAAAATTGTGCTCTGCTAGTCTTTCATTCCTAAATCTGATTAGGTCATCAGCTTGTGACATTCTTTTTGACGCATAATAAAATCCTTTTAGGGCCTCCACTCTGGAAACCTTCCACTTCTTATTTACCTGCGATGAAGGAAGTAACGTTGGAAGAAGACAAAGAGACCATATGTCTCTTGACTGCTCATCTAAAAACAAAAAAAAACGGAGTCATTCAATTTGAAGCATTATGGTGCTCTGCAGTCATTTGAATACAGGGTGTATGAAGAAAGTTTCTGCAGCTGTTTTTCAGAGAACGGCTGAAAATGTTTAAGATCAGTGCCTGACAAAGGTCTAATCCAAAGATAACTTATACTCCAAATATGGCACTAGCTATCTAGAGTCCCTTGATGGATATATTGTATAGGGAGTACCGACACGAGCTCAACGAGTGCTGAGTGGTCATTGGTTTTAGGCTTTCACAGAGTCCAGCAGGAGTAGACGACTTCAAAGGCTCCACACAAAAGGAGCCGATGAGTAGAGGAACGTATCGGAATGCCAGATAATCCACCTGTCCACCTTAACCTTCAAATTCGTTCAGGTCAATTAAATTGACTCATGTCAAAATGCATATAGCGTTGTTTCGGTACTCCCTTTACAATATTCCATCAAGGGACTCTACAGCTATCTCGCCAATGTTAAATTTTGTTGAGCGCCTTCATTGCTAAAACCGAGCTAAAACACATACACCGGCCCAAGGTTTATTTACGCTTCGGTAGGTCTCTGCTCCTCTGCGCGCAGGTGTGGTGGGGCCAGTTGGCTGGCCCAGGACCCCCACCCTGTCCGCACGTCTCTCGCTCGCCGAAATATAAACAAACCAAGGGCTAGTGTATGTGTTTCAGCAATAAAGGCACTTAACAAGATTTCAGCAAGTGCCATATCTGAAGTATAAGTAATCTTTAGTCTGATCATATTGATGGGGCCATTTTGTGGGAGGGGGGATTTCTTCCTGCCACCTATTGGGGGGTGACAGGGGGGAGACTTCCCTGAAAATCCAACTTACCTTATTGCAATAATTGACTTCAGAGTCAAAGGAAACAAAAACAAACAAAGAACGCGAGGAAAAAAACCCAACAAACCAGAAGTCAATATTGTTTTCGGCCTTCGATAAAACAAAGGTCAACGTTACACATCGACCCATTTTCATAAATAAGCTAATTCAAATATGGTCCAAATGCATAAGGCTTTGAGTGAACACCCAAAAGTTGTGTATCACCTATTTTTAGAGAAAACAGTCCAACTGCCAGTGAGGGACTGAAACTAACCACTTAAAATACACTGAAAGCTTTTAAGCCTTTTTAATTTTTAAGTCTCAATACTGTTTTTTGGACCTAAAACACAGGCTCTAGCTGATACTCGGATTTAGAAAACATAAATATGGGGTTTCATATTGGATAAATAAATTACATGATTGATGTTTTATTAGAATGGAGCTCTAGCAAGGGTTGCTACAGGCAAATAGACTATAAATCTAGTGTAAAATGCAGCAAAATTAACGATGAGCCACGAAAAAAGTCTAAAACCCAATCCTCGCAGAGAAAACTTCATTTGAAGTTTCCGGTGGCCACCCTCGCACGTAGGTATGCACCAACCTCGGATTTGCACCCCAAACAAACAGCCGCCACTTGCTTCTTGAGACGCGAATCAGATAGTAAACAACTTTCACATGCTTACACAACACAAACTTGACTGGATAAATAAACTATACGATAGCTACACAATGTTCATATCAGTCAGCCTTTGGAAGGTTCGCGATAGCGGCAATAGTAATACACATCAAGTACAGCAATTGACAGCCAAGATGGCAGCTGTTTGTTCGGGGTGCGAATACAAGGTTGGTGCATACATGCAAGGGTTGCCACCCGAAACTTCTTCAAGTTATGTTTTCTCTGCAAGGAATGAGTTTTGGACTTTTTTAGTGGTCTCATCGGCACAGTCATCAGTATTTTCGCAGCATTTTACACCGACATCCATAGTCCATTTGTCTACAGCAAAACCTTGCAAAAGCTCCATTGAGTGGTGATTTTTATTTATAGTCCATATCTATTATTTATAGTCCATATTTATTATAGTCCATATATTTTATTTATAGTTGGACCATCTCTAAGAAAATTGTTGATCTTAAACTTTTCCACACATCAAAAAAGCAAACCCCGATATTGATTTCTGATATTGTTCCCGAATTGTTTACTTCTTTTTCTTCTAGATTCCGAAACAAAAAGTATGATTGCCACAAGGCTAGTTTGATTTTCAGGAGAGTGTCCCCTCCTTAGCCTCCCTATAGGATGGAAGTAACCCCCTCCCCCCACTCTACTTTTCAACCATCTTCTAAGTGAAAAGGGTACTTTTTGAAAGCTTGTTTGAGCCATGAATCGCAACTGATATCAGATGATTCCTAGCAAGAGATTGGTCCCCCTCAAAAAAAAAAGATTGCCCACCCCTCCCCCTCTAATGTTTAACATTTCCTCCCATCTCCGTACCTTTATAGGAAATCTACGGCCTAATTATCCTTCCATAATTTTTCTTCTTGATCAGTTAATCACAATTGAGTTCCGATGATTCCTTGCAAGGGTTTAGTCATCCCAAAATATACCATCCCATTCCCTCCCCTCTTCGCATCTTTCACCAAATCCATTTCCCCTTTTGGTCCTTTTCTGAATTTTCTTAGTACAAACTCACATAATTCCTTCCCTGAAAAGGTGGTATAACCCTCCCCCCCTTCCCATTTAACCAGTGTTGGCAAACGCAAAGCTCTGCTTTTGTGTTTCTCCCCCACTCTTTTCTCAAAGATTTCTCTACATTGTTCGTACTTAAGTCTCCTTGCTTTCTTCGTAGATCTTCCAAAAACTATCACTAGTCCATAATAAGAAAAATCGGAGAAGGAAAGAGAGGAGACATGGATATCCGGAAAAGGGATAGAGAGGGAAGAGAATGAAAATCAGAGGGGAGTGGGAGGGTCAGGCCAATTTTTTGAGAGAGGAGGAGGACTACTATCTTGCTGGAATCATCCGAACTCAATTGTTATTGATTGTTCAAACACTCTCTCATAATGATTACACTTTTCATTATTTATTGAAAATAATGAGTATTGATAATGATATTAGATCTTCAAATTAATCAATGAACTGTAGGAAATACCCTACGACACTTCCTCACATCAATTTAATTTGGGAGACCCCCCCCCCCATGAATAGTTGGGAGGGGGGGGGGATCCAAATCGCCTTTCATATTCTGGGGGAGACCCCAAGACCCCCTTTCATATTCTGAGGAGACCCCCAGACCCCCCTTTAATATTCTGGGGGAGACCCCCAGACCTCCCTTTAAAATTCTAGGGGAAGCCTCCGACTCCTTTTTATATTCAGATAAAACCCGTCAGACCCCATTATTATTCTGAACAGGACCTCCAGCCCCCGTTTAAAATGCTGAGGGAGACCCCCACACCCGGGGGTCTTTACATCGCCTTTCTGTTCCATGAGCAAAGCAAAATGAGATAGAAAGGAACAAGTCCTGATATTCAAAGTTCACCTCTTCACAGTAAATAGCCTTCAATCCGAAGTGTATGCAATTTTGTAATGCAGCTGTAGGTGTAGTTGCCTACTTATTATTTTAAAGGCCCCGTGGGATCCCTAATTTCAATTCTCAAGTTGCTTCCAACAAGTTTTTCAGTGATTCAAGCTTAGGATGTAACTATATTTCCTTCTCTCAGTTATAATCATTCTATTTGTTTTAGAAATTTAATTTTCTCATTAATTTTTATGGCGTTGGAGCAATCAAAATTGATTCTCGACTGCAACACTTAAATCATTAATTGGCGATCTATAGAAGAATTTTTCAGCGTAATGGATAAGCTCCTCTGCAAAAACTTACTTTCGTTGTAGATTGTGCTTACATTGTTTCATCAAAATTCATTCAACCATTAGTGATTGACTCCACATTTATTTTTAAACTTTTCACGTTTATTCTATTTTTGGTTTGATAACACCTATTTTGATCAATGGCACCTTTAATGCCTCTTTAAACATTCTTAATGGTTGTTTTGGTAACTACATGACGTAATATTTTAGATCTCTGAAATATATTGTGCGCACAAAGTCTCATCAAAATTCATTGAGCCGATATTGTTTGACTAAATTTTTTATTTTTTAAGTTCACTTTTTCATTTTTTTTTTTTTTTTTTTTTTTTTTGTTTCTGATCGCACCTATTTTGATATTTAAGAGGGTCTTAAGGGTTGAATATTGTGACTCTAAGGGATCTTTTCTCTAGTGGATTAGTTATAGATTGTATGTGCCAGTTTTTATTTAAATTTATAGGACCAAACCTGATTAATCCCAATTAATAGGATTATGTTTTTATTTGCTTTTATTCCCTTATTTTTTGCTCGTTCATACCTATATTGTCCCTTTAAATGGTCGAATCGGTTCTTTACGGTGACAACGACAGAAAAATATTTCAGTACTTTGATAGTAGATTATGGGTACAAAGTTTCATCAAAATTCATTGAGCATTATTGATTGACTCCAAATTTTAAGAGTAATTTCTTTCGATACTTGCATTTTTGGGCTTGAGCGCACCTATTTTGATTTTTTAAACGGTTTTAAGGGTTGAATATTGTTACTATGAGTAGTTTATTGTTTAGTAGGATGGTTGTAGATTTTTTTTTGCCAATTTTCACCAAAATAGATCGCGAAATACTTGCATTATTCCAATTTTATCAATTTTTACCCATTTACCATTGATTTTAATGGAAACCATTTTTTCACCATAACTAACCTAAAAATCAAAATTTTAAAAAAACCAATTAAATTCCCTCTGGTGAATGTTAAAAGGAACATTTCTGTAAAATTTGGACCCATATGGATTAATGGTTCAAGAGTTATGGTGGACAACACGTTTCTGGCTGCGGACGGACAGACAGACGCCACAATTTTTTTTGCATAAATGTCTTTAAGTCATAAAGGGTTAATAAAAATGGAAATGGAAGGGTGTTCTTTTGGATGGTATTAGACATGGTGAGAGGCCATTACTATGCATAAATCATGACTGACTTAGTCATAAGAGCTTAGGTAACTATCGCAAACAAAATACCTTGAAAATCTTTGCGCTATCGCAATACTTTCTCAATTTTTTTAATTTCATTAGAGTGAGGAAGTAAAAAAGGATAAGAGCCCAAACATGTACCAACATGTGTTCCTCAAGCAATAAAAATGCATGAAATCATTACTGCGCCTTGGAGGCCCGTCCAGGTAATCAACTAAGGATTTCTTGTTCGTAATTTAAGGTTTGAGAGAAAGAAAAATTAATTTTACCTTCCAATGTTAGATCATTCCGAGAGATGTAAGAAGAGTCCCGAATTCTTTTGGTGTTTGCACAGCTTTTGTCCATGCGATAAAATATTCACTTTTATTGGGTCCCAGTCGTTAAACAAATTGTTACCCTTGTTTGGGTGGATGACATCGAAATCTTCATCAGTCTAAAAAAGATAAAACAAAAAATTTAATGGTAAAATGATAGACGTTGAGACAAATCTGCTTTAGTTAACTTTCATTTGGACCAATGGACAAAACTAAGGATTCAAAATCTGAGTGATCAGTGATCACCTAAACTAGAAGAAACCTATTGCTAATCAGAGGTGCAAAATGTTTTTCAGGAAAAAAATCTATTTTCTTTTCTTCTGCAAAAAGATCGAAACTCCTCGCTGACTCAAAGTTAGCCATGTCGCAAAGGCTCACTTTTTGAAAGTGTTACAAATTCAGCTGGGGCAGTTGTTAGGGGAAAAAAGAGGCATAAGTAGATAGAGTAACCCAGACCTGGATTCACTCTTTTACCTCCTCTGGGCAACTGGAACTTTGCCAACCCTCCCCCCCCCCATTTACTGTTTTACATGAATGGGGTTTGAGGGACTGACACCCCGGCTGCAGGGGGATTATCGGCCCTCCCCTAAAAAAAATTTGACTACTCTGCAAGGCTATTTTGACAGCTACTTCTGCGTCAAAGTCAGCAAAATTTTCAGTAAGGGAAGGTACATATTTCCTGTTCGTACTTTTAACTACCGTGGAGAGAATTTAAAAGTAAAACATGAGATTATGCTAACGGGCAGAAAGAATAAGAAGCGAGCGCTAGAGAAGGGGAGAAACATTCTAACCATAGATATGTCGGCACACCTAGACAGATAATCTTTGGAATTTCCCAACCTTCTTTGATTTCTCAAATCGCATGATGGAAATGAATAAAATTCAATCTGAGCTATGGATTTTCTGTAAAGAACACTTTTAAAGCAAAAATTCAAAGTGGCGCGCAAGTTTTGTTTTGATTTGAAAGAATGAAAATTGGAAGTTTTGCCAAAGGTAATGTTCATCTGTTGTCTCCTGCACTCCTGAAACAATGGGCCAAGTTGCTGCCCGCCGATTCACATGCGTTTTCAAGTCGCCGCTGCACACTTTAGCCAACTCTGCGCTTGATTTTCCTCTTTCTCATCCTTACTTTCCCTTTTCCTTTCCATATTTGCTTTCTCCCCCCCCTCCTTTCTGTTTCCTTCTGGAAACTCACCACACTAGACAGCTCCCATGTCTAAATCCGGGCCTGGTCCAACCGCCCACAGATACTTCCCGTAGCTTTTGTGCTTTGTTGCTTTTACGCTTAGTTTGCCCAAAAAAGTTCAGGATTTAACCCTTCACTGCATGATTTTTTTTTTCTCAAGCAAATGTGGATTTTTCAATGCATTAGGTGGTCAAATACATGGGAAAAATAGTGAAAAAAATAATTTGACGGTTTTTCGGTCAAAATGATCTTTTTTCTATTTTTTACTCGTTTTTTACAAGTTATATAACACCATAAGAAATGGCGGGAATTTTTTTTATTTTTATTTTTTTAAATTTTCAAATTTTTTTTTTTTTTTTTTTTTACTTTAATTGGATTTTAAAAAGCCAATGCCGGAAACTTTATAAAAATAATCAAAATGAGGTCAGTTTGGATACGGGGGCAAGTTTCCCCCTGACATGATTTCGATCACGAACCCTTCACAGCATGATGCTTTCTTTCAGCCAATTTTTTTTTTTTTTGTGTGAGCTCAAAACATACCTTCTCCCGCGTTGACACACCATGCGCCGAAGGCATATTTCAAAACCTGTATTTTATATGAGCGTTTGAAGAATTTGTTCGACCGGTGGAACACCATGCAGTGAAGGGTTAAAGAAAGAGAAGATATGAGAGGGCTGGGAGGGGGGGGGTGGCAACAAGCAATTTTGATGAGAGCCATGGCTCAATCTTTTTATGCCCTAAAAACTTCTTACTCAGTACGAAGACCCAAAACCGGTTTTCCTTGACGTCTATCTAAATATTTATCATTTCTTACGTTACTCTAACTGCTTTTTCTCAACTGAAACAATCAAGCTTGCTTTTTGAGTCTTATAACCACTCTGCATTTTAAAAGGGGCCCAAGATGCTTTCTAAGCTACTTCTATATTTTTTATTAAGAGGAAATTTTGAGTTATGTTGCAATGAATCAATCTTCTCAACAGTAAAAGAGGGCCATAATCGTACATGAAAGCTAACTTCAAATACCGTATTGAACAGTCCAATTTTAAAATGTTCAAAGGGAGGATCCCTGTTGTTCTTATGATCATACTGAGGGGTGAGGGCACCTTCACAGGAGCGAGCTTAGAGGGGCATGTTGATACCCACTGGGCAGCACTCTCTGGGAGAAGCAAAATCAGAGTAAACATGCAATTATAAAAGTCATAATGTTTAAACATTTATTGCCGAAGGCGCCAAATTAGTGTACCTATACAAAAAAAAAAAAATCAATTAAAGTTACAATTTTAATTTGCGGCGATTCGCAGAAGGTGGCAAAATTGCAATCTTGCCCCCCTCTCCCCCTAATTTGAGGTTGCGACCCAGGTCTCACAATCTTCATCCGACCTTTTTGCCAGTGGCATAGGAAAGAGGAGGTCGAGGGTCTAGATCCCCTTTCCCTTCATACCCAACTTCTCAAAAAAAAAAAAAAAAAAAAAAAAAAAGGGAACTTTTAGGTGCGTTTAGAAGTATTTTACCAGATTTTGTACTTCCAAACCCCTCCCCCCTAACAGTTCAGGGACCTCGGGCCCCTGTTCTTCCCCCTCTAAAAATTTCTGGCTACGCCACTGCTTGTCGCCAAGTCCACAGTAGCTAATATTTTTGGGGAAGAGGCTTAACAAACTCAACCGATCTCTAACTTCTTCAAAGATCTTCAGAAATCTTCAAACTTGACTAGTAAGTTAATCGATAAATCACTCGATTAATGGTTACTAAATTATTAATAACTTTATTTTTTTCTTCTGTGTTGTCCTTCTTGTAATGAGATGAACACCTTTTTCACTATTTTTACATTTCACTCACCAAAATAAATCCTTTCTCGCTTCGTAATCCAGGATATGTGGAGACATATTCGTAGATACTATCATTAGAATTCATAAAACCATTCAGTCTAAACTTAAGGGTTTGCTGCCAAATAATTTGAGCTTATCAGCCGGTTCTGAATTGTTTTTAATCCATTGGAGCTTCGTTTTGTCTTCTAGACTTATTGGTGTTTCAACATCTTCTTCTGAAATGTCACCTGGAGAAAATAAGAAAAATCAAAAAAAGGTCAAGTAAACTTTTTCCATCATGCTAAATAAAATTATGCTCCTATGAAATTTCAGTGAACAGAAATTTTGAAACTGACTATAATTCATATCTTCTAAACACCTATTTTGTGGTTTTCATTAATTTTTTCGTTTGATATAAATCTGAAAAACTCAATATTTGAGGCATAAATTTTTGGCTACGCCTTTCTATCAGCAAGGACCAAGGTCTTAATTGACGCATTGGCTCCATTCTTAAGTTTGATGTAAATCGATTGAAATTGGTAACTAAGGAGAGTGAGTGGTGAGGATTTACATGAAACAAACTAAGAAAAAGTTTCATTTGTATAATTGAAGCCATTTCCAGGAAAGTGAACCATAGGCCAAGAATAACCCTACAAAGTTTCAACTAGATCTGATGTCTCTGTCAGAATGTAGAAAAATTTGCGGGAAAAGGGCCCATAAGCTGTGAGCTACTTGATAAGAGTTTGTAAATTCTGGCAACGCTGTATTTCGTCCATGTAAACTATCGATTGAAGGGAAGTGCACTGTACACCTGCATTAGATCAAAATTTTTCATGCGTTCGAATAATTGACCAAATATAGCGTGTTGCCAGATTGCACACAACGCCACCGACTGCATTTCTCACCAAATTTGATGATTAATGGCTCCAAAAATTGATAGAAAAGTAAATTACCTAACCTAGGCGCACTGCCATAAAAAGACACAAATTTGGATTGTGCAAAATTGCTTTTTTCCGCTGAAACTATCCAATTGTGTTCTCACTTTGGAACATTCCAACTGTTTGCCTTGAATGACGGCACTGAGAACATCCCCAACTTAATAAAAAATACACATATTGTTCCTCTTTTTCACGCAAGATTGGCTGGCTTCCTTTGGAAATTACAATTGATAATTTCTTCGGATTTTACTCTCCGCCCATTAATAATTTTTATAGGTAGTATGAGGCTGTCAATTACTTTGAGACAGTTAAAAAGCATTATTATGACTGAGTTTTGTAGCTATATGCAAGGCATTTTAACATTGTAAATACAAACAGCCATGAATTTTAATGTGGTCCCCAGCATGCTTTGAATGCTAACGCAAATGTCCTACAATCTTGGAGAGGAAAAATGGAACTCTTTCTCTGAGCACTAGCTAGACGAATGTTAATTTTCCGTGCCAGAATGTCGGTGTTATTGTAGCACAGAGCAACACAGAGCTTTATTTTGAACCAGTATATGTTGCGTTCAATTTCTGACAGGGACGCTTAGTTTAAACACTACCACTCATTTCTTTTGCATCTTGTTTATCTTGCGTCAATTATCAAAGCAAACTGTTGGTGTCTTCAGATCGAGATGAAGTTTTGTTGGGAGAAACCAATCAAATAAGACTTTGTATCAGAGCAAAAGCTTGACATGTGCGTCCATTCCAAAGCATGCATGAGAAGAGCACAGAATGGGATCAAAGCTAACAAATTAAAATTGAAAAGATACTTTCAAGCTGAATAGCTCCCATCATCAGCCGAGAAAAAATAAAGAGACAAATGAAAGCTCTCTGTTCCTTATCGACTGATGATGGGAGCTAAATAGAATTGATTTCTAAATAGAAATTTGAGATGCTTGTTGGTTTTCTAATTCACCCCACTTTGAATTTGACTCACACAAACATCCCAAGAGGTGAATGAACAAAAGACTCAAGAGAAAGTGCTTCCATCCAGCAATAAATAAAAATTAGAAGGTTGTCAGTAAACAGCTCTGCCTAGTGCAAAAAGCAATACAAGGAAGGCAGATCCTCTCTAATCTTAGGTTAGCATTTTTGAAAAATTTAGTTGGGTTAGGTAAGGCGCCAAAGCATACAGCACAAGCTTACAAACTGACATGCATGCCAAGAAAAATGGATTATAGATTAATAGCTTTGCATAAAGAATGCTCTGAAACAACTGAGATGTCTATTTTTGTGTTCGTAGTGTTTCATACAGAATCTTATGGAGTTTTGTGAACGGTACAAACCACTGCAAATGATTAACCGTGAATATCATCCAAGTACGCAGAGGCTTGGGGACTGATTTTTACCACAATTTTTTTACGTCAAATTGTGTTCAAAATCCATTTTTCCTACGACTTGTGCCTGAAAGTCTGTTATTAGCCAATTCCCCCTCCCTCGACCACAACCGTTCTCAGTCTTCCACAGTCTTCCATAAGACTCCATGTAAAATTCTGCGAACCGCAAACGTATAAAAACATTCTCAGTCTTCCATAAGAATCCATGTAAAATTCTGCGAACCGCAAACGTATAAAATCAGACAGCCATGGAGAAGGAAAACCTACCATTATTAAAAGACCTCCGTTTCTCGACGAGGCCTCCTTGGATAAGAACTCGTCTTCGATTTGTAAATTTATCCCAAAGTAAGCCTTTTGCAGGGTGCTTCTTGTTACGGCTGTCCCTAGAATAGGGTATGAAGTACGAGCTGACAGTTTCGGTTGGGAAGCATTGAACGATTGCTTTTGCAATCTCACTAAAGCGTTGGGCTGAAATTACTTTGGACGGGTCTTCGCTCAATTCATTGAAGATTATGATTTTTGCAATCGTCCTTCTTTTTGTTTTCACTAAGTACTTATTTTCAGCAAAAAAGTTTAAGGCCATCCTGCCATCTTGGGCTCTGGAGGAGCTGTTCCTTAATCCAATCTCCATTTACAGACAAGTCAGACATGCTGGTAGTATTATTATCAATAGTTTCGCGGAACCTTGCTCCCAAATTACATTTAGCTATGGGGGTGGAAGTGGCAGTAGGTTGAATATTTTCATTGGACCTATTGCTAGTACTATTGTGAGACTGGGTATTGTTATTAACTGGCGGAGTTGAGGCAGTGCGAGGAATATTTTCAATTTCACTTGGACCTACAGTAGTATTAGTCGGCAGGGTATTGTTATCAACTGGCGGAGGTGAGGCAGTGCGTGGAATATTTTCAATTTCATTTGGACCTACAGTAGTATCAGTCAGAAGGGTATTGCTATCAACTGGCGGAGGTGAGGCAGTGCGTGGAATATTTCCAATTCCATTTGAACCTACAGAAATATCAGTCGGCAGGGTATTGTTATCAACTGGCAGAGATGAGGTAGTAGGTGGAATACTTTCGCTATCATTTGAACTTATTAA
>VMOF01000320.1:33875237-33933266 GCA_011764245.1 Trialeurodes vaporariorum | reverse complement strand
GAACTTTTTTTCCAGTATTTCACGTAACAGGACCTCGAATTTTCCAGATGTTTCTCTGATTTTCACGTATCAGATCCGTACATATTACGGAGTAGAATTTTTGCTACAGCAATTCAAACCATCAATTACAACGTAAAATTAAAAAAATAAAAAAACCATAAAATTCACACTGAAAAAAAAAAATTCACGTTCAATCAAGATGGTTCCAATTCTGCAAGTGACTGGTCCTCTGCCGTATGCACGCATTTCGGGTGTACTATAAGGTTTACCCCAGATAAGAATCGTCACAAAACGTCCGTACAGTTTGTACATCGTGTTGGGAAATTACACTCTAATCAGGGGTATGCTGTATAGTAAGTACACCCGAAATGCGTGCATACGGCGGTGGACCAGTCACTTGCAGAATTCGATCCATCTTGATTGAACGTGAATTTTTGTTTTTCAGTGTGAATTTTGTGGTTTTTTAAAATAATTTTACGTTGTAATTGAAGTTTTGAATTGCTGTGGCAAAAGTTACCTAGGTGTAAAACCCCTTCATTATTTGCTGATCCTACTAAAGAACCTCTGCTCATTTCATAGTTTTTATTGATCGTTTTTCAAAACCGGTCTCTCAAAACTCTGTTGCCCCCCCCCCCCCACAATTTCTTTAACGATGGAATGTTTTCAGTAAGGATTCAGAACTTCACAAATTTTGATTGCACTAAATTTTTAGAGGGCTCTGGGGGTGAGGGCACCCCAATTAGCGTTTATTTAATCGGTATTAATTTTACCTTCAGATACGTTGCTGACAGAGCATGAAAAGCTGAGAACTTTTGTTCCATCAATTCGTGAATATCTGTTGTGTCCTTTCCCTATAACTACCAAAAATATAAACAAGGTGCCAAAATGCTCAGAGTACAATGTAAAAAAATTAATCTTTCGTTTTTTGGGGAGGGCTTGGAACTATTCTGAAAAACCCTTCACAGTAAACAATAAGCTTTTCTCCTGAAAGAACATTAGTATCCTCGCATTTAGGAGCTTTGTTCAAAATGCTGCAAGTTTAAAGGTTATGAGAAATTGAAAATTAGGTCCAAATTGAACTTTGACCCGCTGTGGAACACGACAAATAGTGGGTTTTAATTACAAAAATTTTAAGGTTTCCTATGCTTTTTCAACAATGTGTCACAAAAGACAGGGGTTGCCAGTTAAAAAGTAAAAAGTTGGGGTGGCCGCTACCGTTTTCGAGCCACCATCAGTGCTATCCAAAATTTCAGACTTCCTTAAAAAATAATCAGTTATTTAAGAAACATCCCAGTTAATATTATCATCTTCAACAGCCTAGATATTAGAAGGGTGTTGATGGATTTTTGAAAACTAAACTATGCCAAAAAATGTTTGTTTACAATGCACATCTTGGCAACACCATCCTTTAATCTTTTTGCCAATCTGTTGCAAAGTTGTAAGAAGCCCAAAATGAGCAGTCTTTGGGAAATTTTTTTTGTGGAATAAAGACGCGATCAGGTTTTCCCAGAATGAGACATAAAAAGTTTGAGGCACAAAAATAAATTTATTCAAAATGTAAAAAGAACAAATGAAAAATATAATTGATAATAATGAATGAACACAATGATACCAAGAGACTCAAGAGAGGCAAGGGGGGAAAAAAAACCAGTAAAAATTTATACCAAAAAGTGTATCAAAAAAAAAGTGTTGCTTAAGCAGCAAGGAAAAAAATGTAGAAAAAAATCAAAAACAAAAAAATGCGTAACTCGCACATTTAAAAAGATGTGAAGAATCAAAACAATAATTTGTAGTTATAACTAATAAAATCAAGAGAGGACTACAAGGTGAGGGAAAAATAAAAAGTATAAAGTCAAAGGCATTAAAATGCGTTTCCTGTGAAACAAAGATGAAAATGTTGTGAGAAAAAATACTAGAAAGCCTGTTTCAGTTTGATGTCAAGAGAAAAAATAGGATCCAAACAGGAGTTCTGTCTCACTCACTCTCACATGGTATCCCGTATGAAATCGGATCCAAATTTTCAAATGCAAGTTCATGCAACTGAACCAACGGTTTTCTTGGTTTTTACTGCACCAATAGGTTTAACGTATCTACCTCAAAAAATGTTCGTGCTTCAATAAAATTTCTGAAACATCACGCATTAATTTACAATCATTAATTGAAGGAAATTTGACCTTGTTTAACTCAATGTTTCTTTGAGTCCTTGGGATATGGGATCATCGGCACCATGGCATCATACCTTGAAAAAGTTTTGAGACAAAGAGACATTAAGATTTTTGGGTGTTATTGAATGTCATAGCAGTGTTTGTGCATAAAAGACAGTGAGTAAGACAAGGACAAAATATGAGACTGCGATCAGTATAATTGTGATCGTAGATTTACCCGTGATTTCAAGCATTACGTTGAAGTGAAAAGATGCCCCCAAGTTTTTTAAATCTATTGGTGCAAAAAAAGTAAGAGAACTGGTTGTTTACTAGCTTGAATTTGCATTAAAAAAAAGTGGATCCAATTCCTTGTGGGTCACTTCACAAGAGTGAGTGAGATAGAACATTTTTTTTGATCCAATTATGATTGTTTATCCCCCAAAGCAGTAGTGCATATGATTGAACATCAATCGAAACTGTAGTCAAAAAAATATTAATGAAGAAAAGACTTGAAAAAAAATGACGCAAAAAACCTAAAAGGCAGTGACACTATGAAGGAGTCATCGACATCAGCAATGAATATCAGTACTTATTTAAATACGGGTCAATTCAAAGACTGCGAAAAAACCTGCTTCAATTGGCCTTAAGGGGGTAGACCACTCAAAAATGAAAAACACCTTTCCTGACGATTAGGAGGCTAAATTTTTTTTTTTGGAAGGAGGTACCGATGTAAATTTGAAATTTCCAAATTTTTGTGATGCGGGTTGCCCCTCCCCCTTAAATTGAAGATATTCCATAAAAAAGATAGCAGACTTCAAAACCTTTTTTCTTGAGCATGGGTTGCCCAATCAACTTGTTTTTTGGCTTAAAAGAAAGATCATTACGTCCTCTAGGTCCGTTAGTACCCCTTTTCCCTTTTTTCCCCCCCCCCCCCCCCCCCCAAAAATCTTTTTAAATTTTTTTAATTTTTTTTTTTTTTTTTTTTAGATAAATTTTTTGGTTTGAAAATTCATAGCTGATCGAGTTATTCAATTCAAGCCAAACCGGCTACTAACGGACCTAGAGGATAAAATTCTGAACATTTTAAAAAAAAGAAAAAGTCTCTAGGTGCCATAGAACTCAAATAAAATGGTTTTGAAGTTGGAAAAACAAGCGAAAATCTAAAGTGGTTTTAAAAAGCAAAAAGAAAGAAAAAAAACTGATATGCCACAAGTTATTCTTGCAACTTTAAATATTTTTTAAAAAATGTTCTAATCCACGAAAAAAAAAAAAAAAAAAAAAACAACATTTTGTTCTCCAAAGTGTCCTCTACAAAAAATATATATAAAAAAAAAAAAAACAGGATTTTTTCATTTTTTTCACAAAACCAGGGTGGTCTACCCCCTTAACTTGAGAATTCTTGAGATTTTCCTCTTTAGAATGTGTATAAAGAATGAGCAAGAAGCAAAGAATAAATAAATGAGCGTTATGGAGGCACTATTTCAAGGTAGCTGACTCTCCACCTTGAAAAAGTGCCTTCAAAACATTCACTTATTCATTCTTCGCTTGTTGCTCCTCATTCCTCAAAAAAAGTTTAAAAAAAAAAAATGTCAAGAATCCTCAAGGTAAGGCTAACTCAAAGGGGATTTTTTTTTTTAGTCTCAGAATAGCACCCACAGTCTTTATCAATTGAGCAAGTTAAAAAAAATTACAAAAACTAAAAAAAGGAACCTGCATTCTTATGCATTTAAGAAGAAAACTCAGTCTCACCACCGTTAGTTTAAAACAGAAAGCAGGTATCTTCAATATTGCATCAGTCTGAATTTTCTAGGTTTTTGTACATGAACAGAGTTCATACGGTACAAGTTAAAAAATTTCTAACAATAAAAATGGAACGTACATAACTAAGCATTTAATAAAACTAGGGATACTACTTTAAAAAAGACATACAGTTAGTTTATAACAGAATATTTTTCTGTACAGTAAACAAGGCAAGTAGATTTTGAACAATGTATGATTAAAATTTTTAAATAAATCTTAAAGTAGGCGTTCTTTCTTTTAACTTGAATGTAACAGGGGGATCCGTCACTTCAATTTTGGCAGGCACAACTTAAGAGGTAAATTTTAACAAAATTTCAACAAACAAAAAGACCCTTTAAAGTTAAAAGGAAATAGTTTCAAACCCGTAAAACTACCCCGCCCCACAAAGGGGCGTCTTGCCCGAAGGAGTTTGAACAAGTAAGGCTCATTTTTAGTGCATTTTTGGAAGTGAAAACAAACTACTTCCATTTGGCTTTAACCATGTTTTTTATTTTCGATTTCCATCCTCCTAAAAATCCCTAAAGAGAAGATTTCAGGGGGTTTTAAAAAAAATTTCTTTTAAAATTTTAGGGGTGCATTTATTTGGGAGGTTGATCTGGATCACTCTGTAGTTGTAGGGAAAAGGGGACTGAGGAGGAAAGCATTTGAGTAAAATTTGTTTCAGGGGAGCGACATCAACTTAACTTCACTTTACTGAAGTTCACTAGTCATACCAATACTCTCACAAAAATGTAAGGAAGCAAGTCAAGATCTTAGACCGCTTACTTACTTTGCGGAGGATATGAAAGGAAATGCAAGATTTTTATACATAGATGATGCGTCACAGGAAAAGGGACCTTCTCTTCCAAAAAGCAGCAATGAGTAATTTGTACTACTGCAAAGAGGGATAAAATTTTAGCCATTTGGATCAAAAAATTCCCAGATATCCTGAAACTTAAGTGAGGTATGCTGGTTTAAAGTTTATGGTTCCTAAAATCTAAAGTTAAACATTATTATGTACATAAAAATTTCTTTCTTGAAAAATTTGGTTCAGGAAGAGAAGAGAGATTTTGATACCATCGCATAAAAAGGGGGAATTACAACCATTTTGGTGCCAAACTAAAAACACTCACAAGGTGTCTGGCTCTGATTTTCATGACTCGTTTGATTGAGGATCGAGAATCATTTACAGGGAATGGGCACATGAAAGGACACAGCGCTTTGCTTAAGGGAACTGGCTCCTAATCAAATTTTTTTTAATTGAAATATTGGTTTTAAAAGTGTCTCCTAAAAAAAAGCCGTCACGGGGAGAAAAAAAAAAAAAATGACGGGATTTCGAGATATTCGAGTCAAAAGTTGGGAACTATTTGCCCGGGGGTGCTTTGTACTCTCGTAAAAACGTAGCAAGCTGGGTTACACGCCGGGGGAAGGTTTTCGGCTGACTTTCCTACTCAGTGCCCATTGATAAAACTATTTCCTTTTGCAATCCCTCCCAACTGCTAATTTGCTTACCCCACCCACTGTTGTGTCTGGTTTCCATGCTTCAGCTTGACCCCTCCTTCAACTGATTTCATACATACATCAATGAGAAATTGGGGGGGATTGAAAAAGGAAAGTAGTTCTATCAATGCGCACTGAGTCGAGAGAGAGTCGGCTGAAATCCTTCCCCGGGTGTAGAAACCCCGGCCCTGCTACGTACGTATTTACAAGAGTTCAAAGCACCACCGGGCAAATATTTCCAATTTTGGACGCGAATATCTCAAAATCCTGTTTTTAAATTTTTTTTGCCAGTGAGAGCTTATTTTTAGGACACATTTTTTCCCCTTATATTTCAATTTCAAAAAATTTAACTGGGAGCCAGCTTCCATAAGCAAAGCGCGGTGTCCTTTGAAAGTGACCCCCTTTTTTTTTTTTTTTTTTTTTCTAATACTTATTTAAACTTTTTATTTCAAAAATCTCTTTTTGAAAAATTATAAATATTTTCAAAATTTGAGGATTTTTTCCTGGGAAAATCTTGGTCGTTTTTAAAAAAAAAAAAAAAAAAAAAAAAAAAAAAATTCTCACGTTCACGCGATCTGCGGATTGCCAGTTTGGGCACATTTTTCACCCCCTGCTGATTTTAAAATCAAAAATTTCAAAATTACTTCTTGAAACTGCTTTGCTAAAAAAATTTTGTTATCAGAAGATGAAACCCTTTTGCAGCGATAAGTAAAGATATTTTAAAAAAAAAAAATTACAATTAAAAAACATACAACATTAAAATTATGCAGCAAAGTAACAAACATTTTACCATTCCTATCATTTACAGCGATTGAGGATGGTAATCATAAATTTTGCGTGCTTATGAAGGAAGAAAAAGAATCAAGAGAAATTATTTCGAAGGCATAAAGTTTTGAGTCGAAGCGCAACGTTTGAAATTTTTTCATTAAAAAAAAACATGTTGATCATGAGTAATAAAATGTTCTGTAAAATTTCCCAAAGATGGGAAAAACTTGTTCTTTCATCAATATCTAGGCACAAAGTTACACCTTCCACGTATTTTGTACCATTCAGTTCTATCCACCGTGTTCTTAGAGTGTCTTTGTTACTCAAAATGTCAGGGAGAGGAGTTGTTAAATTGCAATTTTTAAAATTTTTAAACCCAAAAATTTTTCATTACTGATATCTCTTTCGATTGGACCGGATGAAAACCTATTTACTGAAAACTTAGGGGAGAAGAAATCATAACTTAATTGCTGTTGCATTTCTTACTAAGCGTAAAACAAAAATTCCTCCGACAAAAACTGAATTGGAAACATATTTCAGTGTACGATGTTTGCTTTCAAATCTCATTGTCCATAAATGGTAAAGTGGCCCAAATTCTAACATTAAACGCGGGTAATGAGTGAGATTGTAAAATTTTTGTTTTTAAAGGGGTTTTTTGGGGACAAATCCAAATAAAGTAAATGATGACTTTCAACGTACTCTTTTAGTAAATGACAAAATTTTTGTTCAGAGGGGGACTCATGACTACGTCAACAATTTTTTTTAAGGCAACAAACAACTTCCAAACCCTGTCATTTTGAGGAACTAAGTCTCCGACTAGGAGTCCAAAATATTTTACCAAACAAATACATTCGGAGGAAGACAATTTCAGAGTTTTTTTGGGTTTAAAAAAGTTCTTTTTGAAAAAGGGGCGGCTTGTTGGAGAGATCGGGACCGTAATTGAAATTCTGAATTCTATTATTCAGGTCAGATAAAGTAAAATAACGAGCAGTAGAGATACAATGTCTTTAATAAGCATTAGGTCAGTTTTCGCCACGCCCTCGAAAATGTCATGCATTATATCAACAGAACATTTTTTTAAAAATATGAAAATTAAAGACATTATTAAAACGCAAAACTCTTTAATACCGGTTATCTTATGATTATTAATTCTTACATTTTTTTCGTAATCTTCAACGGTTCTAAGGAGGGGCCATTGTTCCTTAGTCAATGTGCTCCTTTGGTTTTTATCCGAAAAACACATTCGACAACTAAATTGGCTGGTTAAAAAAATTTTCAACAAAGCCTCCTACACCATTCAATCCTAAATTATCACCAAGAAGACAAAAAAATTGAAAATATACTCGTATTTTCCCTGAGTCTGATGTTACTACAATTCCTTTTTAGCGAGAAAGTTCAATTCTGCAATTAATGGCTTAAATATTGCTTTGTTCCCAAAAGCGTTTACGATTTAGTGACTTGGTTAATAATACAACAAAAATACTGCGAAGAGAAGCTTTCTTTTTGGTGGAAGACAAGGAATAGAACAATACGTGGCTTTAAACTTTATTCACTCCTGAATGACTTCCTAATGCATTGCCGCATTCAAGGTCATCATTGAAGACAAATAATGGCAGGGTAAAACCATTATCCTTTTTAGGTACACTTCTCCAACAGGTACCTTCAAAAAAATTTTGAAGGATTTCACTTTCCTACTCTAGCTCCTTCATATACTGCAGTATGTTATGCAATACTTTATCCTGACTGAGGAACTTTGTAAGAACTTTTCTTAGTGAGATAAACACGCTACATTTTAAAAAGGGCTTACTTATATCTTCCTTTATATCGTTTTCGTCTTAATTTTTGACCTAAAACATAAATATTTGGTGCAATGTACAAGCCTTTTTTTTGCAAATTTTGAATTTGGCGATAGGTAGACCTGTTACTCTTGAAAATATCTTCTGTGCCACTAAAATTTTACTCATGCTTTCAAAGATAGGATTGGAATTTACATGGGGTAAATTAGAACACGTTTTGTGCAATGAGTGCCGATAATACCATGAATACCTTGAAGCATATCGATAACGCTGTTTATTGAATCTGCACATGGGTTTTAGGTATATTAGGAAAACTGCTCATTAAAGTACAGAAGGAACTAATCTTTTCTTCAAATTTGGCTTTAATGTCATCATCTGACAAAATTGTGACTTCATGATTAACAATTTCTGTCATAACTGGCAAAGAATTAGTAATGTCAGAAGCAATATCACCTCCATGGCACAGACAGACGGTGGATTAGAGTTTTCATCGTTTTAGAGACGGTCGCAGACAAATCACTATCAGAATTTGGTGCTCTGAGACTGATTTTTTTAAACACTAAATGCTCATTGTTGAAATGTTGGTAAAACCCCTCCGAGTAGTGAAGGAGCGGGGGCAGAATCGGTTGATTCACTACAGTAGTAACAGTTACGGGTCTGTAGCTTTAAACGTGCTCCTTCAAAAAATGAAAAACAAGTTCTGATAGTGATTTGGGGTCCCTTACAAATGAAGCAAGTTGCCATTTTCGATTATTCAGAAAAAACGGATAAAAAAAGGCGATACTGCCTAAAAAAAAAAAAAAAAAAAAAAAAAAAAAAAAAAAAAAAAAAAAAAAAAAAAGAGGCCTTTATAAAAATTAATCAATACATTGTTCATTAATTAATAAACAAAAAAACGGTTAAAAGAAGTTAGTACTTTAAAATCGAGATCATTAGCAAGTTCCAGGATACCTGGAATTTTTTTAATGGGTCTTTATTCCCCTTGTACAAAAAGCTTTGAAAAAAAATCCAGAGTAAAAAAATCCGGGGGGAACCCTGTATTTAGCAGCACGAATAAATTTTAAACATACATCTATTGCTTATAAACTGAATCACACTTTTAACAAATGTCTTTTATTTTTACATAAAATTTGCACTTGGGAATGTCCCCCACTACCACAGCAAGGGGCTGTACTTTAAAAAATTTTGCTCTGCTAGTCTTTCATCCCCAAATCTGATTAGGTCATTTGCTTGTGATTTTCTTTGACGCATAATAAAATCCTTTTAGGGCCTCCACCCGGAGACCTTCCACTTCTTATTTACCTGCGATGAAGGAAATAACGTTGGAAGAAGACAAAGAGACCATATGTCTCTTGACTGCTCATCTAAAAACAAAAAAAAAAGGATCATTCAATTTGAAGCATTATGGTGCTCTGCAGTCATTTGAATACAGGGTGTATGAAAGAAAGTTTCTGCAGCTGTTTTTCAGAGAACGGCTGAAAATGTTTAAGATCAGTGCCTGACAAAAGGGCTAATCCAAAGATAACTTATACTTCAAAAATGGCACTAGCTATCTAGAGTCCCTTGATGGATATATTGTATAGGGAGTACCGACACGAGCTCAACGAGTGCTGAGTGGTCATTGGTTTTAGGCTTTCACAGAGTCCAGCAGGAGTAGACGACTTCAAAGGCTCCACACAAAAGGAGCCGATGAGTAGAGGAACGTATCGGAATGCCCGATAATCCACCTGTCCACCTTAACCTTCAAATTCGTTCAGGTCAATTAAATTTACTCATGTCAAAAAGCATATAGCGTTGTTTCGGTACTCCCTTTACAATATTTCCATCAAGGGACTCTACAGCTATCTCGCCAATGTTTAAAATTTTTTTGAGCGCCTTCATTGCTAAAAACCCAGCTAAAAAACATACACGGCCAAGGTTTATTTACGCTTCGGTAAGTCTCTGCTCCTCTGCGCGCAGGTGTGGTGGGGCCAGTTGGCTGGGCCCCGGACCCCCACCCTGTCCGCACGTCTCTCGCCGCCGAAAAATAAACAAAACCAAGGGGTAGTGTATGTGTTTCAGCAATAAAGGCACTCAACAAGATTTCAGCAAGTGCCATATCTGAAGTATAAGTAATCTTTAGTCTGATCATATTGATGGGGCCATTTTGTGGGGGGGGGGGATTTCTTCCTGCCCCCTATTGGGGGGACGGGGGAGACTTCCCTGAAAAACCAACTTACCTTATTGCAATAATTGACTTCAGAGTCAAAAAGGGAAAAAAAAACAAACAAAAGAACGCGAGGAAAAAAACCCAACAAACCAGAAGTCAATATTGTTTTCGGCCTTCGATAAAACAAAGGTCAACGTTACACATCGACCCATTTTTATAAATAAGCTAATTCAAATATGGTCCAAATGCATAAGGCTTTGAGTGAACACCCAAAAATTGTGTATCACCTATTTTTAGAGAAAACAGTCCAAATGCCGTGAGGGGACTGAAACTAACCACTTAAAATACACTGAAAGTTTTTAAACCTTTTTTAAATTTTTTAAATCTCAATACTTTTTTGGACCTAAAACACAGGCTCTAGCTGATACTCGGATTTAGAAAAAATAAATATGGGGGTTTTATATTTGGGTAAATAAATTACATGATTGATGTTTTATTAGAATGGAGCTCTAGCAAGGGTTTGCTACAGGCAAATAGACTATAAATTCTAGTGTAAAATGAGCAAAATTAACGGGGCCACGAAAAAAGTCTGAAACCCAATCCTCGCAGAGAAAACTTCATTTGAAGTTTCCGGTGGCCACCCTCGCACGTAGGTATGCACCAACCTCGGATTTGCACCCCAAAAAACAGCGCCAACTTGCTTCTTGAGAATCGCGAATCAGATAGTAAACAACTTTCACATGCTTACACAACCAAACTTGACTAGATAAATAAAAATACGATAGCTACACAATGTTCATATCAGTCAGCCTTTTGGAAGGTTCGCGATAGCGGCAATAGTAATACACATCAAGTACAGCAAATTTACAGCCAAGATGGCAGCTGTTTGTTCGGGGTGCGAATACAAGGTTGGTGCATACATGCAAGGGTTGCCACCCGAAAATTCTTCAAGTTATGTTTTTTCTGCAAGGGAAAGAGTTTTGGACTTTTTTAGTGGTCTCATCGGCACAGTCATCAGTATTTTTGCAGCATTTTACACCGACATCCATAGTCCATTTGTCTACAGCAAAACCTTGCAAAAGCTCCATTGAGTGGTGATTTTTATTTATCGTCCATCGATTGTTGGACCATTCTCTAAGAAAAATTTTTGATCTCAAACTTTTCCACACATCAAAAAAACAAACCCCCATATTGATTTTTGGGATTGTTCTCCCAATTGTTTTCTTCTTTTTCTTCTAGATTTCCCAAACAAAAAATATGATTGCCACAAGGCTAGTTTGATTTTCAGGGAGTGTCCCCTCCTTAGCCTCCCTATAGGATGGAAGACCCCCTCCCCCCACTCTACTTTTCAACCATCTTCTAAGTGAAAAAGGGGACTTATTTTGAAAGCTTGTTTGAGCCATGAATCGCAATGATATCGGATGATTTCCCAGCAAGAGATTGGTCCCCCTCAAAAAAAAAAGATTGCCCACCCCCCCCCCTCTAATGTTTAACATTTCCTCCCCTCTCCGTACCTTTATAGGAAATCTACGGCCCAATTATCCTTCCATAATTTTCTTCTTGATCAGTTAATCACAATTGAGTTCCGATGATTCCCTTTCAAGGGTTTAGTCATCCCAAAAAATTTCCATCCCATTCCCTCCCCTCTTCGCATCTTTCACCAAAATCCATTTCCCCTTTTGGTCCTTTTTTGAATTTCTTAGTACAAAAATCACATAATTCCTTCCCTGAAAAGGTGGAATAACCCTCCCCCCCTTCCCATTTAACCAGTGTTGGCAAACCCAAAGCTCTGCTTTTGTGTTTCTCCCCCACAAGCACATATTCCTGTTGAAATAACTTTTGAAAAACCATCTTCAAGGGAATAGAAACGCTAGTTTCTTTAACATATGTAACACGAAATTGTCTCCTATTCATCTTCAATCTTTTACGCATAAAACCAAGAACATGAACCTGTGGAGTAATATAGAGTCCTTTATCTTTTAAAGCCTTGCGAAGGCGATAAGTGGTGTTGTAAACCTTCAATGAGTCTTCCACAAAATTGAAGATGTTTTTCATATCAGAAACTATTCTAGTTGAATTTAGTTTCATCTGCTTCACGCCAACTGTTTCCGCATTTACACCGCTTGAAGTGAGTTCAGTTTTTGTTCAAGCAAAGAGAGACAAGTTTATCTGCATAAACTTTATTTATCCTTTGGACTAGACCTAATACAGACTTCATGGTCTCTGCAGCAAAAGAAAAAGGGACGGATATATTACCATTCATTGAAGTACCAAATACCAAAACTTCACGTTCTACAATTTCATTAATGTCTTCCTCGAGAAGCAAGGTTTTTTCTTTTATAGGACGTGAGCCTGAAATTCCTTTGACAGAAGAAATGCTCAACGCATTATCATTGCTTGTACATGGGACATCAGATGTTTCAGAACTCTCTGCGACGTGAGATGTCTCCATGCACTCTGGGACACTTGGACATGGAAATGTTTGCTGGACACCAGAAGTTATCAAATTTTATTTCCCTCTTTTTTTAACATTAACAAAATTCACGTGTTGCACAAAAGTGCGTCGATTAGAAAATATTCGGTTAAAATAATTTAATAAACACTTATACGAATCATAAGCTTTCAGTAAAGGGTGTGTGCTCTTAAAATGATCAAACAACTCCTTCAGAGACTCGCAATGGGTTTTAAAACAAGAGATCATACATTATTCCTTTTTTTAAGAAATAATTCATTATCATTTTCTTGGGTATAGAAAATCATGTTGTTGGCATTATGTGCCGTTAGATGATAAGTTATATTATATCCTTGCTCTAGGGGAAAAAGGTACTTTCTTCCTAAAAAAAGCAAAATAATAAAATGCAATATTTGCTAAAAATAGGATTTTTTTTCCTAGAACAAGAATAAAGAATATAACTTATCATTTTGCGGCACATAATGCCAACTCCTCAAATACAGTGGAAAAGTTGAAAAGCAGCATTATTATAGAAAATGTATTAAAACTTATACAATACTTTTCAAAATGATAACAATAACTTACAACAAGTTTTCAGATTCAAAATGAATGGAACGGCACCCACTGTCCGTGCACCTCTGAGTGAGGCTGCGAGTTGGGAGGTGAAACGCTAGATATACATTGTTGCTTCGATGGTTCCGATTTATATTTCGGCAGAACTTTATATTGCGGCCAAAAATTAAAAACGTTGCCTCATCCACAGTGGCAAATGATCTGATGCCACCTTGCTCCATTAGTTCAACAATTCGCTCGAAGGCTGATCCGACAATTTTTTTTTAGTTCTAAAGCGCTTGTATAATTCCGTTGAAGGGCCCTCCATTGAACTGTTACGGGGTGTTCCACATTCCTGCGAGCGGCAATACAAGTACTTCTGCTGTGACCCTCCTCACAGTCCCAAATAAAATATAACCTTGTAAAGAGGCAAAATAAAGACTAAATATTAAGCTCTTTTGAATACTTTTTTTTGGCACTAACAGGAAATTCAGTCTAAAAGTTTCAAAGGAACTTAAGAACACTTGAGCAATGCACTTAGGATGAACTAAACGTAAAATAACACAGTTTAAACAACAGAAAAAGAAGAAAAAAAGGTATCAACATACTTTGAGAAAAAATGGCTCATAGAAAGAACAAACTATTTGAGAAAATGAATGACTATAAAATGGGAACTAAATTAAACTAAATAGAAACTATAAACTTGACTCACGTTACTTATTTGCACACAAAACTTATGCAATTTACGGGGCACTCTTGACATTTTTCGGGCATTGCGTGCAAGCAGCTGAGATTCCGGGAAATCAAAGCATTTTTATTTTCTGATGTCCAAATCAATTGATGGATTTTGTTTGATTTCGGTATTGCTTTCAAAGTTTCTGGAATTAATTTGGCGACAGCATCAATTTCTTCTGAGGAAATTATAAATAATTCCACGTTCAATTCTTGGATAGCACTTTTGAAAGACTTTGCATCTTTGATCTCAACTTTTTGGCGGCAGATTGCATCATACGCTTTCCGTTTGCACGCAGCTCCTACTCCATCAGATGGACCTTTTCCATGTCCAGCGACCCAGTAGTTCCAACACATCGATTTAAATCCATACTTTTGGGCAAGATGACACATTAAATAGAAATTCGTCTTGTTTTTGTTTGAGATGATGGGCCATCACTAAAAATGTAAAGGTGAGCAATTCCAAGTTCTCTCAATTCTTTCAAAATAGGGTTAGATGTGCCCAGATGGCTTGAGCAGAGTGTCGTGGGCGTCTGAGATGGTGCAAAAAGATTGACTTAAAAAGTTTTTCAGTATCCTTAGGATTTGAGGATCCTTTCACTATTTCGAAAGTACATTACTCCTGTGTGTAATGTTATTTGATTTCTCGATGATCCAAAGTGCAACGATTGCACTTCTTTGTAATATTTGCCAGCATAGTTTTTCCGCAAAATCAACTTCAGAATTGCTTCATCAAATCCGAGTCGTTCTTTCAATTGTCTGGAGAACTGATACTGATTAGAAATGCCAAGTAAATGTAGGAAAAATTCTGGTACATCTTCTTTTAAAACGGCAATCAACTGAGTAATCGTGGCGATGATTTTATTTTTAACGAGAACTTCAACTTTTACCCTTTCTCCTTTTTTGGTCACACGTTGTTCTTCTTTTTTCATCCATTTGTAATAAAATGTCTCTTCATTATTTTCTGCTTCAATCGAAATTGGGAACTTACTTTTACAATTAAAACAAGCTCTTCTCATGCAATCACCTGTCTTGCCGTCTGAGCATGTCATTTGCCTCAAAAAATCATGTATATGTTCTGACGGAATGAGGCCTAACTGCTTCAATTTTTGCAATTTTAGTGCAAAGTTTGCATGGCGCACACAGGCACACGTATCTCTACCGCTCATTCTATATTTGACCACAAAAAAAAGCTTTAGTTTGCAAAATGTTGAAAATCCAATTTTGCGATGATTGGTGGTGAATTTTTCATGTAATTTTTTCAAAGTGTCATTCAGGTACCTTTTCTGTCTTTTAACTTTATTCACTGTTAAACAATCTTTCTTACCGGGTGCAAGAGTTGTATTCTCGTCATTGCAAAGGAAAGCTTTCACCTCCTTTCGTAACATTTCCATCTCTTTCAGTAAGCGTGTTCTTTTCCAATCGACCATGTTTCGCAATTTCCTTGCTTTTCTGTAACAATGTAAAGGTACAAGCCCCTCCACTTCTTTCAGCAGTTTGTACTTCTTGACTGATGGTCCGGCTAAAATTTTCACCACCTTAGTTTTTTTCCAAACTATCACAGGCAGCCAGTTTGTATTTCACGTCTTTCTTTAAACTTTCTTCAAAAAGCAGTTTTTTTCTGATGACTTTTGGTCCTTTCTTCATAATTTCTTCAACCTTTTTCCTTGGACTTGGTGAATTTGAACTTAATTTTTGCTTAAATCTATAGATTTTTTGTCTACTGTTATCATATAATCTCTTCATTTTTAATGCTTCTTTTTTTGCATCCTCTAATTCTTGTAAAATTTTTTTTCTCGCATTTCGATTTTTTCTTTGACTTGACAGTCGATCATTGTTTCTTGCGACTGGCCCGTTCACTTCTGGATTAGGAGAGGAAGGGGGAGTGTTTTCTTCCACATATGTTTCAGCTTTTTCCTGTCTTCTCTGCTTTTCTTGATGTTTTTTATTTGCTTCCCGCCATTTTTTCCTCTGAGTTCGCTTTTCACGTTCACTTTTGTCATTTATGAGCTTTACTCTTCCAGTTTTTACTCTTTCTTGCCAAATTTTCCTTTCTTTCTCTTTAAATTTTTCATGCTGGGTAGTGTTGCTATAGATTTTCTGTCTCTGTTTGCGTTTTTTTTCTCTTTCATACTTTCTCTTTTCTTCAGTTGAGACTTGACTCTTCTTCTTCTTCTTCTTCTTAGTCGCAATAACCTGTGGAGTCCCTGATTTCCTTGATACTGAAGATTCAGCTGGGGTGATGGCAATTTTCAATGAAATATTTCCTTCTCATTATCACCAGAAACAATCTCCGACGATGTTGAAGGATCCTCTTCTTTTCTTTCTTCCTCTTCCTTCTCCTGTGTGCTTTCTGTTGAGTTCAGTTGCTTACTCCGGGTTCTACTCTGATGTAGTATTCTGGCAGCTTCTTTTCTATCTGCATACCGTTTTCTCTCTCTACTTCTTTTTTCTTCTTTTTTCTCTTCCGCTTTCTTCTTTCTTTCTCTTTCCGCATTTTCCTTCGCTTCTCGTAATTTTTTCTCCAACTCTGCCAAATTGACCGGTTTTCGCAAGGTTTTTCCATTTTTCTCCATATTTCCTTGTTTTCTATCAGTCCTCCTGTAACCAGTATGAAAATAATAAATATGAGAACCTGCGGCAAAAATACACGAACAAAACTTAATTCATATATTTAGGACTTACAATTAGTAAAATAGAAATTAACTGCCGAAAGCAGTATGCAATAGTTTAAATTATTTATAGGAAAAAAATTGTAAGATAGTGCGTAAGCATTAGTTTCAATATGTAGCCCGTGCAAACATGTGCAAAAAAAAAAAAAAAAAAAAAAAAAAAAAAAAAAAAAAAAAAACTTAATTCATCTGAAAATCGAAAATAAAAAGAAACAAAAAATTGTCAGTGATTTTCTTCATGAGCTTTTTGCCAAGATGTAAGATGATTATACTATTCCGGGTTACTGATCAACGTCAACTATATCCCAAAACAAACAGGAAGCATAAATCCACGTTCATAAATATTCTGTACAACTCTGTCCCCTCCTCTCAACTCTGTCCCCTTAAAAATTGTTGAGCAAGGGGACAGAGTTGTGCGGGACAGAGTTGTGAATTCTGCTTGTTTGCGCGCGAAAAAAAAGTGAGGTTATGTTTATCACGAACCTAGAGCAACCTTTCTCATAGTAACAAAGTAACACAGAAAATTTGCAATAATGGTCAAATAAAAGTTGAATCTTACCTTAATAATGGCAGGGACAGAGTTGCGGTATTTCACTGAACGCTGCTCAATTTTAAATTTTGAAAATACTTCGAAATTTGAAAGAATAGAAAAGAACAGTGGCAGGTGCGTGGTGCAGGTTTGAAATGCTTCACTCTAATGAGGTAAACAATCTTGACCTTCGGTCAGCGCCTCTAGTGGACTCCATGCGAGACAAAGCGTATGGGGACAGAGTTTTGCTCAAATCTATGTGACAACTCTTCTTTTTGCTGTAAGGAGCGCCGTTTGCGTTTCTATCTTCAAAACCAATAAAAATGAACACTAGAGGCTTTAACTAATTTAAAAATGTCCACTTTACGTAATTTTTTGTTATTCCAAATCAATTTTTGGCAGGCTAATCAGTCAAACATACTTTGTGTGACAGGGACAGAGTTGTATTTTTCGGCCTTTGCATTCTGCCTGTGAGCAGAGTTTTAGCTTCAGGGTGTTGCTAATACCGATTTTTCATACAAGAAGGTTACCACCTTAAAAATATCTTAAACCCAAGTGATATTCC
The DNA here is from genome assembly GCA_011764245.1 of Trialeurodes vaporariorum. Taxonomy (NCBI): domain Eukaryota; kingdom Metazoa; phylum Arthropoda; class Insecta; order Hemiptera; family Aleyrodidae; genus Trialeurodes; species Trialeurodes vaporariorum. Next base: position 33,915,631 of record VMOF01000320.1, on the reverse strand, counting down.
TCAAAATGTGTGCCTCAAAAGTCCGTGTGACACAAAAAGTAGAAATAGCAGAGAATTACCCAGATACTAGCTCGCCTTAAGAGTGGAAGGACGGGAAAAATTGGAAGATCAACTGGCAATAAAATGCGCATATCCCCGTGATTCAAGGGCAAGCGGAACTGTTGATTTGCTTTATAGACAGACGTATCAACAATAAACTTGGATTTGTTAAAAAAATAGTTGGTTTTTGCCACAGCATTGCGCGTCATTACAAAGAGGGCAATAAATTCTCCCAACATACCCATGTTGGGAAAAGTAACGTGATCAAAAATAATGTGGTAAGAAACCTTTTCCGCATCTGTGGCATTAAGTACTAAACAGTGATTCCGATGACTTCATTATATATTTCTGAATAAAAGGTTTTGATGTCTTCCAAAACTATATGCACGAAGGCTGGCTCTAGCGGATGGTCAGCTTGGCTCCATTCGACATTCAAAAACAATTTTACTGGAGAATTCTCCGGAATAACTTCAGGTTTAGCTGTTTTAGTTTTTGTAATTTTAATTGAAAATTTACGTGCCTAATGCAGGCGCAGGTGTCACGATCTTTTAGGCGGTACTGCACAACGAAAAATGGTTTAAGTTTTGCAAAGGTGGAAAAACCAATTTTCCAATGCTTTTTTGAAAATTTTTCATGTAAGTTTTTTAGCGTATCATTGAGATACCTCTTTTGTCGCTTCTGTTTTTTGCGAGTTATGCACTTCTTCTTACTTGGTGCTAATGTCGTGTTTTCATCACAGAAATAAAATCGGTTTACAGTTTATCTGACGGCTTCCATCTTTTGAACCAGTCTAGTTCGGCTTTTCATAGGTAAATGTTGTAGTTCTTTGGCCTTTTTTGTAAGTTTGACATGCAATAATTCTCTCGACCTGTTTCATTAACCTGTATTTCTTTAATGATGGCTCAGTCAAAAAATTCGCCAATTTTTTCTTTTCGGCAGGGAGAGATTTTAACGCATTACACTTTAAATCTTTTATCAAACACTCTGTGAAAAGTAATTTTTTTCGTACTTTCTTGTCGCCTTTTGATATTATGCTGTTTACCTTTTTCCTTGGGCTTGGGGATCCCGCTTCTGTTCTGTTTTCTTTGCACTCCTCTGCAACTTCTTCTTACAACTTTCATACAGCCACTGAAACTTACGTTTTTCATCAATTTCTTCTTACGTTTTTCATCAATTTCTTTCTTTAAAACACGATCATAATCGCTTCGTAATTGCCTTCTACGGTTCTTCTCTTTGGCTTTGAATGATCGATCACGTGCAGTGGTGTTGTCCTGAGCTGGTTGATCATCCTCAATATTTATTATGCTGGTCAATGGCGAACACGGGGGAGTAATCTCATTAGCAAATTTCTCCATTTCCTCCCTCTTTTTATTCAGATCTCTAAGTCTTTTTTTCTTAATTCTCCATTGAGCCCGTACTTTTTTTTGCTCTTGCTTGCTCAGTTGATCTATTGTTTTTATTTTCCCTACTTTCTTCCTGTTTTCTTTACATTCTAAGCCTTTCTTTTTGAACTCATCATGTAGTACTTTGTTCGCATACATTTTTTCTCTCTGCCTCCGTTTTTTTTCTCTTTCATACTCTCGTTTTTCGTCGGTTGACTTGTACAGTCTTTTAGTTCCCCGACAGTTCTTGTTGCGTTTCAACAATGGTTTTATTTGAACGGTTCTTTGCTGCATATTAGACTTTTGTAAAGTTTGATCCGCTAAAGGTTACTGCAAGAGATTTTGATAGTGTGGTAAAATTTGCTCCATTGGAGGTTCTGCAGGAGGTGATTGGGGGGTAGACGTGAATTTGGACGAAAATTATTGCGAGATATTTTTTTCTCATAGTACCGTCTCCTTTCTCTTTGTCTCTTTAATTCTTTCTTTTCTTCGTCTTTTTACGCTCTCATCTCTGCTGCTGCCTCTTTCAAGGACGTCAGCCTTCCTTGAAGTTCTGCCACGTTCACTGACCATTTTTCCCTCATCTCACAGGACCTGCACACTTTGAGAAACAAGATAAACACGCATTAACTTTAAATACAACAAGTCATTCTTAGTTTGAACTACTCAAACTTGCAAAACAGTTCACTGTTTCATAGTACCTGTGTCTGCTCATATAGTGTGGTTTAAGACAAATTGGAACTTTGTAAATAATAAAGAGCGCTCTGAGAAATCTTTAAAAATAACTCTGTTCATTAAAAAATAAGATAGCTGGTTCATTACATTAACGAGCGCCACAAAAGTCCCGTCTGTCCCCCTCTACGGAAGGGGACAAACGGGACGGGACTGACGGGACAATTTTGCCATTTTCGCGCCATGAAAAAGTTAGGTTATGTTATTCAGCCATGAGGTTTGGATAGTTTCAATAGAACCCAGTGACAGACAATATAGCTTTAATTAGACAAAACTTGACTGATTTCTTACCTGTTTTAGCTAAGGGACAGACCGGACCGCACCAACCGACCATCCACCTTTATTCTGACTTAATCATCGAAAAATAATTATTTAATAAACAATTCACTGGGATGCACTGACTTTCCTCCGACCAAACACGGGTGATGAACGAATGTAAACAACTGCGGGTGATTGTTAGCGCTCTTAGCGGCAGATTTGGAGCAAAACGCAAACGGGGACAAACGGGACCATAAAAGTGAGGGACAAGCCATAGTGATGAGCTGGACTGCTCTTCTGTTTCTTTTAACACTGTGTTACATGCGGCAGGAGTCATAACCTGATTGCAATGATCAAGGAATTTTACCGGTTCTCTCACGCAGTCATCTGAAGATTTATACCCCAACTTGAGTTGAAACATCGCTAGCGATGACTGCTCCTGCGAGTAAAGAAACAAATTGCTGCAGCTTCTGGTGGCCTCCATAGCATTTAGCGAGTATTTTTTAAAGAACTCCACGGTATCAGGACGGATATGAACAATCATCGGCTTGACAATTGAATTTGCCTTCAGGATTGTGTCACAAACAGAGCCCAGGCGAGGCTTCTTCCAATAGGCAGGCACTTCTGTTGGCGAAGGTTCCACTGTTCGAAGATGCAGCCATACCACTAGTGCGACAGCATGTTTGCAATAACCTGCAAAAAGAAAAAAAATACATCTTAGTTTTTAGAGTTACTACGTGGGACGCACATAAAAGCAGTCCTTTCAATAAGAGATCTTAGACCCCCCTCCCCTCCTTTCAAAAGTGTACAAGAATTAATGTGTTTATTAGGCATGATAAAAATGCCTTGCGCTTGCACGGTGTCTAAAATCGTTCCGAATAAAACAGGTGATTCTTTCACTTTTAAAAGGAAAATGCCCTCATAGCTCTGTAATTTTTATTCTCAATGAAAGAGCGTAAAAGATGAAAATAATCCTTTTTTACATTATTTATTATTGCCCGTTCCGTCCTTCATCTTGAAAAGTTACCTGAGAAGGTAGCTGGTAGGAGAAACCTGAAAATTTAAGAGGCGCTACTTTACGCTGTTATTTCCTAGAGAATTGATTTTTGAAGTCCGCTTTGCCCTTAAATATTTTCATCCAGTGCATGGAAGGAGGGGCCACAAAAAAAGACGATCAACAACAAAAAATAAGTGGGGGCGGGCGGGCTGTTTTGAGCCAAATTCCCTTCAAGCATGCTCGTTCTGACAAAAATATCAGCAAGTGCGGTACATCGAAGAAATAAAAAAAAAAAAAAAAAAAAAAAAAAAAAAACTGAACTAAAAAACAGGGGTCATCACTTTTTTAACTTCTATAAGGCTGTAAAACTGCAGTCACAATCTCTATTTTTTTCAAAGCGGCACATTTTTCATCCTTGTGCCAAGGGTAACTTGTAATCAGTTCCTCCTGATGATGCATGGCCCTGTCTGTACAAAATATGTCCCACAATTTTAACTATGACCCTGCAAGTTAGTACTTTTCCTGCAGTTTTGACAGAATGTTCTTGGCATTCCAAGTTTCTGTTATATCTGATGAGAGAAGCTTTCGAGTTTGCTGAGGCCACTGGGTATTCATTCAAGGCGTGCAATAGGGACCTGGTTGATGTAATGGCTCAGAATAGCCACTTGTGCAATTTTGACAATACACCTTCTCCTTAAACTCTCACAAGTCACGTTACAAGATGGTGGTCATTTTTGAGATTGCGCACACCTCATATTGAGACACCGAAGTCAGGCACTTATCCCCCACTGTTTTCAAATATGATAACTTTCTTTCTCGGTAAATTTTGAACAGAACCAACCTAAACATCCAACCACAAATTTTGTCGTTAAGGCGCCCGATAGTTTTGCACCCTGTTTGAAAAGTTGAGATAATGTGATCAAAGTGAGTAACTTCTCTTTACAGAGGAAGGAGGAAGATGAAAATTGAGCTCTTGAAGAAACAGTAGAGAGAATGAATGATTTTCTTACCTTCAGAGGCTACGCAGTCGTGGCATTTACTGTCGATGACCACCGCTTCTTTTTCATCTATTACGCACGTTACGCTGTACCCTTTCTCTCTCACTCTGTGTTCCGGGGTTACTTCTGCTTTCACCATACATCTTTCTTGTTCTCTTTGGAGTTGTACATATCCAACAGCAGCCTCAACATACGCCTTCCTTGTGGCCCTGTGAAAAAGAGAAATGAATGTTAATTTTGGAGCAAATGGTTTGATGATGATGGTGACACTGTAACCCCACGCTCCTTGCCTTTGATTATTTTGACTGCAAGGCAGTACATTTAGTTTGCAAAGAATGAGAAACTCTTTAGAAAGCTTCAATTTAAGTTAACACATTTACAGACCGGAACTGAAAATGAATGGTGGCTGATAAAGTATGGTAAATATGCACTGAATGTTGCAAACAAGACACATAAGTGTCGGAAAACGTTATTATGACAGAAAGTAGATTTGCTGGCGTTCAGATTCAGAGAGTAAATAGTCTCAAAATTTAAGACTGAGTTAATGATAAGGTTCCGCTGATGCCACACTCTCAGATGGAGTAATGCAGTAAGAATATCAGTTCATTTTTTTTTTGTTTCATGCCATACAGATGCAACAAAAGCATGAGAGGAAGGGAGTCTAGCAAGGGGGCATGCGAGTTTCTTTGAACTCACAAACAGAGAAGTGTACAGGTGAATCCTCCAAAGAGAGAGATGAGTGCAAGCAAACATTGAAAAGGTAAAGGGAAACACTCTTCCGTTGGTTCCTGTTTGCCAGCAACCAAGATTTCAGCCCACCTCTTACCACAATATTCTTTGGATGGGACACTTTTCAAACTGCACCTAAATATGTAGTGCAATCACTGAGGATACCAATAGGAATACTGAGTGCTACGTGAATTAATTGAGAGAAGAAAAAATTACCAAAATACTTTGCTTTTCTGTGATTCTTTAAGGGGGTACATCACCCATTTTTTTTTTCTTCCAGAGTTAAGTTTTGGTCCTGACATTTTTTGAGCTGGTCCGTGAGCTTATAAGAAAAAAAAGCACAAATTTTTGTCGCGCGGGTTGCATAAGTGCCCCTTAAATCAAACAAAAAGAAAAAAATAGACCTAAACGGCACGGAATCTGTCTTGAGTTCTCATCATTATTTGCTCTGTTTCTTTGGCTCAAATGAAAGGTCTTTTTGCCCTCTATTATCTACCAGAGGCTTTTTTTTACATAAGAGACTGGAAGTATTTTAATTAATTTTTTACTTTTTAGGCATAATTTTTTAGCTTTTTCATCTTCAACTCCATTTTTGAAATTGAAATTTCTAATTTTTTTAAAAAAAGCATTTGGTGGATAATAGAGCAGAAGTTTGTGCATCTTTAAAAAAAAACAGAAGTCTTTAGCTATAATAGAACTCAAGTTACATTCCGTATACTATTACAAGATTGAAAAAAAACGATACGCTCAAAAAGAGCAAAAAGAAAAAGCAAACAATTTTTTTTGTGATTGGTTCTTACCTTTTATTCACAGGTAATGTAACAGTTTTTGAACTCATAAAGGTCTCTATTTCCTAGGAGTGTAGGTTTTTGGTTACATTAAAACATGCCAGGAGCATAAGTTGGACCTTCTTTTTTCTTCTTTGCAGCTTCAGCTTTCATTTGTTGCAACTTTAGTTTTCGCCTCAGTTTTTGGTTCTTCGTTGTCGCTCGAGAGGTGATTTTCTTTTGCCTTAGTTTGTTTCTCCTGCGAGCAATCGTACCAGTTTTCTCCCCGGCTGACAGACCAGACTTCATCATAGATGTGATTGTTGTTCGTTGACCAAAGTTGAATTCGCTTATACCCAGCTAGACAGCTGCTTCCACTAACTTGCGGGACGCTCTGCGAGTTTTCTCACAACGCTTCCATATAACACTGTGAAGCGATTCATTCACACTCTGAGTCAATCCTCTCATACAACGCCTCAACAGATCATCATCAGTCAAACGCTGGTAAACTGGTTCTATGTGAGCCCTTACTAGTTTCCTTATGGGACAATGGACGGCTGTCTTGTGAGGAGGAGGCTTCTCGTTCTTCGCGATGGCCCTGTTCCAAAAACACCAGCTGTCAACTCCTTCTGGACACTTGGCGTGTAAAGGTGTTTCATCAGTGAAGCTGCTGTGATCTAGTGTGGCAAGAATGGAATTTTTCATTGTTGGCACATCAGTATTGACATTTTTAGCGATGGCATTGTGGTAGTAACTGGTTAGTTTGACTATTGTTGATTCTTTTAAACTGCCATGTGCTTTTCCACCGAGGGTGATTTTTTGATTCTTTGCACTTATAACCACATTCCTCAATGAAGTACCTAATCGTTTGGAGACATGATTGATGCACTCTTCTTTCAAAAGCAGTACACCATCTTTGTACACATCTAACTCAACAAGGTTTTTGTAAACTTTCGCGTCGCCATCACTGAGGAGGATTCTGTAGTGGAAGTTATAATTGATGGAATTTTGCCACACGATTTCAGCAGATTTTGTTTCCATTGCTGGAGAGGATCCATCAAAATTGATGTCACAGTAATTTCTTTGTCCTTCATACCAAAACGCATATTCTGGCAATTCTGCTCCGAGCCTGATTTTTGTGACTGCGCAGTTGTGGCAAAACTTGGATAATGCAACAGTGTCGAGCACAAGTCCAGTCTCGAGGTGAATGACAGATCCAACTCCATAGTTCGAGGTAAAGCCCCTCTTGTGCCAAGAACCATCGAAACTTACAGCTAGATCAAGGGGCTTTGTTGGATCTAAAAATAGTTCAAGAGAAAGCATGTGATCTCTCACCTTCTTCCTTGCTTCCAGTAAATGCTCTATGCCGGTAATCTTTGCTCCTTTCATAATCTTTTGGTTGTGAAGATAAAATGTTGCACTTGAAACACAGCCCATGTTCATGCTGGAAAAAAACCTTTCCATTGCACTGAAACCTTTTCCAACCGATTAAAACCCGTGCACAACTCTTCGATTGATGTCAAATATGGGTTTACTCTCGTGTAACTTTGGAGAGGAAAATTTAGAGTTCAATGTCTGACCACAATCATTACAGAACAATTCCATTTTGTGTGCAAAGTCATGTCTATCACTGAAAAGAAATTTGATGTTTGATTGATTGCACAGAGAACAACAGATCGATTTGGAGTCAAAAAGGGATTGAACCGACGACTCTTCAACAAATTTATAAACCGGCGCGTTTTTATTCAAAGGCGATTCGGCAATCTAACTTTGTGAGAGGTCGGGAAGACGAACGTTGAGCGTTTGTTTTTGAATTTCATCTGGCTTTGAAGGAGCAGGAGTAACTATGTTTGATGGTCCTAAAGTAGGTTTGGGTGCAGGACTTGGCACAATCTTACCTCGAGCTAAACGAGCAGCTGTCAGTTGTTCCTTAGAACGTCGGCGGGAGACTTTGCGTAGCTTCGAACTTAGTTGTTTATACATGGTCACTAAAGATTAAAAACAATACGCGGGGAAAATGTTTGTAAAACAGAGAGAAAAATGGTCTCAAGATGATTCTCCAACAGAGGTACTCAGACCTCCTAATGGGAGACAGAAATGCACTAAAACTTCACATACTTTTGAAGTCCGGACACTCAACACAAAATGTCAGTCTTGAAAAATACTTTTCTGGAGAAACTCACAGGAAAACTGGAGAAAAACTTCATATAAACTCGAGAAAACCGAAGGAACGACGCAGTCCACAAACGAGGAAACTCTAAGGCAACAGGCTAGGGTATAAAGTAAATATTTACTTTTTGGGTTAGGACTTCGTTTGTTTCCACGGCGCCGCACCACAGATGCGCCAGCGCTGCATAGTGGCGCGCTCTGTCGGCAAATCTCGGTACTACTACCACTCTCGAGCAGGGATGCATGTGAGGGGAAAAAAAATCAAAGCAACCACGGAGGCTCAAATAATCAAAATTCCAAAAATGACATTTTTTTTTACTAATGCTCAAATTTTGGCGGCAGATTTGTTTATTCCATCTTAGTTTCAATAAATAATTAAAAATACTTCCATGGCTCTTACGAAAAAAACAGTTACATATTCTGAATCCTTAGGATTTCGACTATTAAAAAAGTGAAAAAAAAAAAAAAAAAAAAAAAAAAAAAAAAATCATTTTTTTGCATTTCGAGGGCGATGTACCCCCTTAAGGTTATGTTTATGTGGCTGGAAGTCATGGCTTTATGTACTTCTAGGAAGGCAAGTATCTGAGGGGTAAAGTTCAGGGAAAATATAAATGAACGGGAAAAATCCTAGAGGTAACTGGAAACAGTGTAACAGAAACTAAAACAGACAGTTTCTTTCAAAAGATCGGACAATGCCTTCGAAGTCGTACATTCTGCATCTCCGGATCAGCTGAGCTGGTTAGATTTTTGTAAAATTCCGCCCACATGAAAGCATCGATCGCCGGCAAATTCCTCCCGTCGGCTTTAAAGAAGCCCTGGGCAGGCTTTTTGGCCATGATAATATTAAATTTGCGACAATTTTGAAAGTAAAACGTAAAAAACAACTCACAACCGTTGAACTCAAGTGTACAGCGCTGGAGATGAACGGGAGCTCAAAGGCCGGTTCCGACCAATCAAGGTTCTGATGTCACGAGCCGTGCCGAGCTCTCAGCCAATGAAAAACGTTTATTTTACCCTCAAACTTTTGGACACTTTTTCGCAACTTTCTCGACGGTTTTCGAACTTTTCAAGACCACCATCGTTTTTCTCATGAAATTCTACGTAAGAAAAAATCATTATATTGCAAATCACAGGACCACGCAACACCCCCATTTTGCTTTCAACTTGACCTTAGAGGAGGGTGTCAATTTATTTACTTTGTACGTACTTAACAAAATTATTTGCACCTGCAATCCTTACATGAAGTGAGCAAGGGAGAAGAAACCAGCAGAAGAGACAGTTTTTTTTTTTACATGCTGATTTGATCGCTCTGGGCTCTTCAGGAAAATAAACATTGAAAATGCAAAATCACAAAATAAAAAGCAACAAATCAGTCTTATCGCAAAGAAATACAATCCTGACATAAAATGAGCAAGGGAGATAAAACCGGCCGATGAGATAATTTTTTTCCACTTGACTTGGCTGCCGAGAACAAAAACTCATTTGATTGCTCAAGGCTGCTTAGGAAAATAAACATTCAAAAGAAAAGTAATTTATAATGTAAAAGATCAGTATTGAATCAAAAAAATTACGTGTTAACAATAATGAATGCGTACTCTATTTGGAGGTTTCCATATAAGGCAGGGTAGATATATGCAAGCCAAAATTTTTCTGAGGCTGATAAGAGAACATTAAAAAGTGTGACATTATTTAACACTTCTAGAATGGCTACTTTTTTATTGGTTTCAAACTGGGGATGAGCTACACAAAATAAGCCTTTCTCTTTATTGCACATAAACATTTGCAACAGCATTTTGGACTTGTACTTATTTGCAGGAGCGTTACCATTGCTAAAATATGTATTAAAAGTTTTATCAGCCAAGGGACTTTTAATTTCTATAATAAATGTGTCGACAAAACCATTTGGCGAAGCTCCAAAAATTGGGCTGGTTTTCTTCATGTGAAATCCTGTCGCTTGAATTTTCTTGGAGCGCGACTTTTCCACCACTTTTAAGACTAGGGGCTCTAATGTTCTGCCCCGTTGCATTACCTTTGTGTCTTTCAATTTGGTGCAACCTATAATGGAATTGACGGTGGAGCCGTCAGTAGTGGAACACCTTGAAGACTCAAAAAGTTTGGAGGCTGTTATGCGGCCATACCTGAAGTCAAACCACTTTTTGGAGTTTGATTGGTCCTTAGTCTCCTCTACTAAAGAAGCACACGTTGTATCACTCATGTTATTTTGACAGTTTTGAATGAATTGTTGACCACCCTGCTCGTGGTCTGATGGTTTGAAGTCCATCAAAAGATGGTGAATAGAAGGAGTTCGGTTGAAGGAACAGTTCTCACCCATAATCGATATTTTTCCAATGGAATAGAAGTCAGTAACAATACAGTCCCGGAAAAAGTTTTTCTTATCCGTGTCATTTACCAGCGTCGTTGATTTTTTCAGCTCATCCGATGTTGTTGATTTCACTGTTGTGCCAACTTTTCCGAGGGCCGCTTTCTTCCAGTAGCACAAAGTTGAAGTGCATGAGAGTTCATTTGTCCTGTCCATGAGCCATTTTAAGAATGCTAATGCATGTTTACACAACTCTGAAAGCAAACAATGTAGAAACAGATAAAGTGAAAACATGGGGCTATGATGCGTAAAAATAACAATTTAGTACAAGGTCCAATACTTCTGCGCCGTTATTCCCACTATCCCTTGGCTTTTAAATACTGATATCGAAAAAGACTCAGTATTCAGAGTTGGCGTGTACAATCTTGCTTTCTTAATCAACATTTTCATTTTATTTTTTTATTTTTTTTTTCTAAAAGAGAGAAAAAATTTGCTTTGGTATTAAAATATCGTCACTATTGAAGGGCATGATAAGTTGATTGATTTTGTCCAAGCCGATTTGATTTGTCTACGACGATTAAGCCACTCGTAAGGTAGTTGGTGTCCGAGTTGATTAATTGAATAAGGAACGAATCAAGTCGAGTGAGACAAATAAACTTGTCTTCCCCCGTAAGACGCAATGCACCAAGTCAAATACAATTTGTCCATGTTGACTCCATCGTTCATACGTCTGACGCATTAATGTGGTAGGTTTTGACCTAAGGCTAATTGATTTGCCCCTCTCCCTGAACACTAAAGATGAGCAGTTGCTAAGTCCATCCAATCACTCTAAACAAAGAACAAAAAACTACAAATCGTTGGAGAAAATTACACACGATAAACGTTAGAAAATGCAATGAGACACAAGCCAGGAATGATTTTCAAAGCACAGATTATGACGGAAAGCTGGTTGCTTGTGATATAACTTACCATTTCCAGCACAGCAGCCTTCGCACCATGCTTTTTGAATTTCTTGATACTCCTCATCGAAATCAACATGAACGGGGTAGGCAGGGGCTATTACACGGTTTTCTGGAGTACAATCTGCTACAAGGTGACATTTGCTCCCTGTTCTTTTGAGTTGTACATAGCCTATAGCCTGCTCTGAGTAGTCTTCTCGCAAAGCTCTGAAAACAGAATGAAGAGATACAAATTACTCTCACACTCCTTCAATGTTATGTTACATTTTCTGTGGAAAATTACAAGAAAACATAGAACTAACCTTAAATTTACAGGTAGGAAGTTGGAGGCTGATTTTGATGAGCATAACTATGGGAACCAACTGAACCTACGAGTAAATTGAGAACTGGTACTTGACAAGCAATTTGAATTAAGCATGGCGTAGATTATGAAGGTTCATAGCGAAAAGTTCTCTAAGTATACAGGATTTGAGAGTAAGTATATCATAGCATTACTTTCAGAAATACAGCTTCCTTTTACAGTTTTATTTACATTCACTGGAAGTAAACATCAAAGCAGAGCAGGGGGGAAATGAGGCAATGCCTACATCTTATGAAATATACACATTCCTCTACAGGGATCTTCAGTTTCAATTCGTTATTGTCACAAACAACTCTGGACAATAATGATCATTTTTCCTTAACATTTCATGGCATTCTGTGGGTCGTTCATGTTATTCCATAAGATTTTCCGTGTAATTTTATGGAAAAATAATAACTGCCCTCGGAATTTCAGTCATGGAATTTAATGGAGCACCTTTACCAGGAATTCTAATCGATTGAGTTTTATGAAAGGTTTATAATAAAGCGTGTGCATTATGCCTTATAGTAAGCAAGATGTCAGGTCTATTTTTTGAAAAAAAGGAATTCATCACACACACAATTCACACATTGACACAATTTTTACTCTCTTGCAAAGAAACAAATTTAATCGGAGGGAGAAAAATTATTGCTAGATTGCATTGGTTCAGCATTCCAGTTATGCATCGCACAGTATAAATTGCCTTCAATTGACGTACCAAAAAAATCCATGTTTCCGAGGATACAACAGTTCCATCATAATTGATGTCTTGTAGTATACTTCAGAAATTGAAGGCGATATCTGACTCTGCTCTCTCGAAAAAGTTCATATTTGAAAAAAGAACAACCGCCTAACGCCATCCGTAGCGCCTTCAATTTCTAAAGTATACTACAAGACATCAATTATGATGGAACTATTGTATCTTCAGAAACATGGATTTTTTTGGTACACCAATTGAAGGCGGTTTATACTTTGCGATGGATCACTGGATCAGTCTAGTCCGCTGTCACCTGATGTCAACTGGTCATTTTTGAGTAGGGTGCTAAACCAAAGCATCTCGGCGATAGTTTTTCTCCCTTCGATTGAAAAATAGTTTCGTCGCGAGAGAGTTATAATTGTGTCACTGGGTGAGGTGTAAGATGACTCTCTTTCTTTTCAAAAAGTAAACCTGACATCTTATTATTATAAGATATAATTCACAAGAACTAATCGATCGTAATATACTTTTTCAAAATTAGACACGACTTACAAATCATTCTGGTGCATTCCTAATAAGAAAGTGACAAGGTTTTGACCCTCGAAATTTGGCAGGTCATAGATCATGCTTGTTCAAGAAACAATACCAATAGAAGAAACAAAAACAAAAATGCATCAAAAAGCTTATTCAATTTTTGCCTCCTTTTTAAATCTTTCACAACTGCGATCATGGATTGCTCTGTGGCTGAAAGCTGAAAACTCATCGATTTTAAATACAAAGGACGACGCCCGCACCTTATGGAAATGGGCTCCCGGTAGAATTGGCTGAAATTTTGATATGTTGTAGTCTTCGACCTCCTGATCAAAAGTTCTCACGGGCGCGAAAGATCTCTACGTCAAGTTTTCGAGATACAGAGGGTCGAAGTTCTGGATTTTCCAGGAAAAGTGACGTTTTTACCACTGTGCCTGTCGTTCGTTTTCCCCGATTTTGACAGGAAATGATACTTTTTCTCGATAGAACCGTTGAAAACTCATTCTAGGCCAACTTTTTACGTACCGATGCTCGTGCGGAGGGGTAAGGGAGGCCAGGGTCGAAGGGGGGCTCCGACTAAATGTAGTGTACCAATCGTTCTAATCAGTGTATTTTCTTTAAACGTTTATTACATATGGACGTCACTTCAATCGACGACCGGAGAGCATGCTGTGGGGAGAGTTGGAGGGGGTCAATGGGGGCACCCCCCCCCGTTAAGCCAAAAACGGGGAAAGAAAGAGAGAAAACAAGAAAAGAGGATCACCGGGGGGCGGAAATCCCTAGTTCGCCCCCTCCTTTCGCAAGGGCTAAATCCCAGTCAATGAAAAAAGGTTTTAAGGGGGACTCAAGGGGGGTCCAAGGGGGAGTCCCCCAATCATATATTGCGTTATAATCGTTCCAAACAGCCTATACAATACAGATTTCTTCAGGTATTTCGAGCGTTATCTGATTTAGCTAATCGCTTAAAGCCAACATTTTGGTTCACCTCAACCCTCAAGGATGTGGGAGGGATACCCCCACCCTCCCAACGACGAAAGCTGTAAGCAATACCTGTCAGAAACCATATTTTATAGGCCGTTTGGAACGATTACTACGCGAAATTTTGTCGGAACATCCCCCGCCCCTCATCCCTTGACTCCCCACAAGACCCCCTTTCATAGGTAGATTCTGTTCTCACGAACGGGGGGAGGGGCGACATTGAGATTTTCGCCCCCCCCCCGTTACCCCTTTCCCTTTCCTGCCCCTATTTTTCTCTTTTTTTGGCCAAACGGGGGGGGGGAGCTGCTCCCTTGTCCCCTCCATCTCTCCCCACAGCATGCTCTCCGGTCGTCGATTGAAGTGACGTCCACATGAAAGAAACGTTTAAAGAAAAGACACTGATTGGAACGATTGGTACACTACATTTAGTCGGAGCCCCCCTTCGACCCTGGCCTCCCTTACCCCTCCGCACGAGCATCGGTACGTAAAAAGTTGGCCTAGAATGAGTTTTCAACGGTTCTATCGAGAAAAAGTATCATTTCCTGTCAAAATCGGGGAAAACGAACGACAGGCTCAGTGGTAAAAACGTCACTTTTCCTGGAAAATCCAGAACTTCGACCCTCTGTATCTCGAAAACTTGATATAGAAATCTTTCGCGCCCGTGAGAACTTTTGATCAGGAGGTCAAAGACTACAACATATCAAAATTTCAGCCAATTCTACCGGGAGCCCATTTCCATACGGTGCGGGCGTCGTCCTTTAATGTTTCAGTCCCAAAGATTGGATCTGACGACAAGTCTAAAATTATGACAAAAGTATTCTAATGTATGAAGTTTTATAAAATCAGTGAATGGATTCGGAATGAAAATCTTGAGTTCATTACCGCCTAAAAGTTAGTACATTGATCGATCTAATCGGTTATTATCACAGCTCAAACAAAGTAATTCAAACTCAATTTTGACCAACACCTCCACAACTTTCAGTGTCATCCCCTTTAATTTTTCCGCATCGTTGGAATAGATGGGGAACAGAGCAACAATGTCCTCTTTCTCCCCAAACAGTGAGGTGAACATAAAAGCCTGAATCTTGTTGCTCCTTCATTGTTTGCTGCCAGACTAACTACTTTTCCTCCTTGGTAGGCTACAGCGGGAATTGTGTAAATTTCATCGAACAACACGTTCACAATTGCTTCTTGTTCCTTCATATTTTTTAGTCGAGTTGCTAAGTAATTAATCTGTGGTAATTCCCGTACTACATTTCACATCTCCAGTAAGCCTCTTCAAATGGAATGGATGAGGTAGAGTTAAAACATTCACACTGCGCATCATAACATGGGCAGAAAGAAAGGTAAAAAACATAGAGCATGTCCCAATTATTAAATCTGAACTGTATCTTGGAGTTTTGTGGGTCATCAGTTTAATTTGTTCTCGACAAAACTCTAATTTTGTAAGCTTCCCCGCATTAGACTTTCCCTGATTATTCGTAAGGGTTGGAGTCCACTGTGCGAGGATTCTATCAACACAACCACAAAGCTCCTCCATGTTCTCATTAAAGGTGGTAACATCTGTTTCCTTTAAAGAGGCAATATGAGACAAAAGACTTTCAAACGCCGACCAATACATGACCTGAAAATCACTATTGAGCATGCTGGAGAATCGTTTGTACGAGGGGAGTTCGGAAAGTAAAGATACACGGCCTGTGTATAAAATATGGCGACAGGTATCATCCAACCAACGATAAAATCGTACCAAATATACCCTACAGATGAGCTGTGCAATGTGCACATCAACGCCCACTCTTTAATTTTCGCTCATCAGTTCACAGATTCAAACGAGATTACACAGATTACATACAAGCGTTCAAGAGGTGGAGACCTTGCGACGGAACAGCGAAACGCCTGTTAGCAAGTTAGAGACATTTTCACGACATTTCGAAAGAATGGATTTAGATTCAATGTTGATGGTTAGAGTACATACTTATTTACAAGAAGTTCAAACGATAATAATGGGACCCTGCAGACCAAAGAATATTCTCAGAATATTCCGTGGAAAGCTCTAGAAATTTGTTCACAATACTTTCTGAGTACATTCTAAGAAGAATTTCCTCAGAAAGTACCCTGACAAAATCCTACATCCGATTCAAGTTTCCCGCCCCCTCCACTCCTTTGTGATTCTTGATTTCTACAGCATCTCCTATAGAATTGTTTTATAATTTCTTTTTGCTTCCTTTCCGCAACAAATTAATGGAGCACTTATAGGTGCATCTTTATAAAACAATTCTATAGGAGAAAAGTTAGAACGTTTGCAGTTCTATAACAATCCATTCAGTAATACCTTCCGATATGACGGTTTGAAATTGCCATGTTATGGCGCAATACCGTCTCTACTCATATTAGGTTGCTCCGTTGGAGATTGGGAAGTTAATCTTGGTATGAAATTTAAACGCACTCTTGTGGGAATGAAGTAAAGAACTACCATTTATTTACTTTAAACCTGATTTTCGGCGCAGAAACCTCTTAAACCCGTTCAGAAAGTGATTTTTGAGTGCTACCAGAGCAAATCAAACTCATGAATGCTACCAATGCAACTCCAAACGAAGAAAAATTTAATTTAATGACTGCCTCCAGGCGTTCATGATTAGAAGTTATAACATACAGGGTGTTTCAGACCACCCGTCCACTATCTTTTTAGCAAAAACGGCGCAAGATAATGAAATTCTGACGAAACTTTTCCAATGTATATCGACCCAAAAGAATTCAGGAAAAATATTGCCGACCCCAAAAAACGGCCCCTAAGGGCCTATTTGGGCCCCTAAAAAGGGCCAAATTGCTGTTTCTCAATGTTTTCTTATGGGGCGGGTGTTTTTTTATTTCAGAAACGAATTGTACGCCTGAAAATAAGCATATTTTGTTCAGGGCATTATTTTCAAAAAATGGCCCTTTCTCAAGTTAGGGGCCGTTTTAAAAAAAAATAGGGGCCATTTTGAATCGCTCGCTGTGACCTTGAAAATTGACGGATTTCAAAAAACTAAAAATATTCTGAATCAGCAGATCAAGGGCTTTCATTTGATGTATCACAACCTTATTTTCTGCGAAAAGAGATTTGGGGCCCCCTCCCCCCTAAATTTTGGGGCTTTGGGGGCCGCTACGAAAAAAATTTCAAATAGCAAGGTATAGGTTGTGATACATCATTGGAAAGCTCTTGAAAAGACGAAAAAAATGGTCCAAACTGGAAGTCAATCCGATCATTTTAACGAGAGTTACGGCCTGGCCTCTCCCCCTCAATTTTGGGGCTTTGGGGGCGGGGCCCCTTTGAGTAAAATTGGAAATGGCAGGGTACAAATTTTTAAAATCATTCGAAAGCCCTTAAAATGACAAAGAAAATAGTCCAAACCGGGTCTCAATCCGATAATTTTAACGGGAGTTACAGCCATTCAAAGATTTGAAGTATTTTTCTCGTATTCGCGGGATTTTGTGTTTTCTATGGCCTCCTCGATGAATCCTCCGCAATACGAGAAAAATACTTCAAATCTTTGAATGGCTGTAACTCCCGTTAAAATTATCGGATTGAGACCCAGTTTGGACTATTTTCTTTGTCATTTTAAGGGCTTTCGAATGATTTTAAAAATTTGTACCCTGCCATTTCCAATTTTACTCAAAGGGGCCCCGCCCCCAAAGCCCCAAAATTGAGGGGGAGAGGCCAGGCCGTAACTCTCGTTAAAATGATCGGATTGACTTCCAGTTTGGACCATTTTTTTCGTCTTTTCAAGAGCTTTCCAATGATGTATCACAACCTATACCTTGCTATTTGAAATTTTTTTCGTAGCGGCCCCCAAAGCCCCAAAATTTAGGGGGGAGGGGGCCCCAAATATCTTTTCGCAGAAAATAAGGTTGTGATACATCAAATGAAAGCCCTTGATCTGCTGATTCAGAATATTTTTAGTTTTTTGAAATCCGTCAATTTTCAAGGTCACAGCGAGCGATTCAAAATGGCCCCTATTTTTTTTTAAAACGGCCCCTAACTTGAGAAAGGGCCATTTTTTGAAAATAATGCCCTGAACAAAATATGCTTATTTTCAGGCGTACAATTCGTTTCTGAAATAAAAAAACACCCGCCCCATAAGAAAACATTGAGAAACAGCAATTTGGCCCTTTTTAGGGGCCCAAATAGGCCCTTAGGGGCCGTTTTTTGGGGTCGGCAATATTTTTCCTGAATTCTTTGGGGTCAATATACATTGGAAAAGTTTCGTCAGAATTTCATTATCTTGCGCCGTTTTCGCTAAAAAGATAGTGGACGGGTGGTCTGAAACACCCTGTATATGCTGCTGAGGATACGTCTTAGAAAAGTCTCAGAGAGAGAGATAAGTTGTTGTCAAGAAATGACTTCTAATTACTCACCTTATTCGTCCTTATTCCAGTGAAAATTCGCCAATCGCCAGAAACTAATCGTCTTCAAGTCACACATGCACCACAATGATGGGGTGTATTCCAGTAAAAGGGCCGCTATCCCAAAATCAAACAATATTCAGGTGAGGTTAGTTGAATCAGATTAGGCTTTGTCAGAAAGTGAAGCAGTCCTAATACTAATCTATATCCCATCGGAGAGTGATTGGTTAGAAACGAATCGAAACTCTTTGCTAGCCCACCGCTCTCCGATTCATTTTGATGAATCTCAGGAGCAAGCACCCCCTACTTATCAGAACCTGATACTCAAAATGCTTCTGCTCTATCGATTAGGGGCCAATCCATGCTGACGCAACTCTCTCCCATAACATGTAAAGAATTGCAACGTGAATTCAGTGATATTATAAGTCAATTCAAATGCTTGTAAGCTTCCAAACTTGTTGGAAGAGAGTGTACTTAGTCGGGATTAAGTAGGTATCTAAGGGCATGAAACTAAGAATAAAGGAAGTTCATGATTAGAAGTTAGAACTTATACGCTGCTGAGGATATGTCTTAGAAAAGTCGCAGAGAGAGATAAGTTGTTGTCAAGAAATGACTTCTAATTACTCACCTTATTCGTCCTTATTCCAGTGAAAATTCGCCAATCGCCAGAAACAAATCGTCTTCAAGTCACACATGCACTGCGAATAACGGCGAAGCAGAAGTGAAACACGAAACACGCGCGAAAAACCAGAACGCAGAGATGCAAGTCGCAAGTGTGCAAGGCATGTCAGGCATGTGCAAGGTAGATGATGTGTTTAGAGGTTATCCACGCTCTCAGGTGGGACTCTCTTTGGGACAATGGGACTAATAAGTAATAACACTAGAAACGTGAAGTAGTGCGACGAAACATTGAACGAAACCGGGCGTCACAAGACTTTCGACTTGTACTCACGGTACTTAATTCTTAACAGTCGAGTACAGCGGCATCGGTGATTAGCCGCATTAGCCGTTAGGTTACCAGAATGAAACTTGATGATTCTCTCCCCCCACACCCTGAACGAAAATCAACCCTCCCTCCACCACTCACCCAAATCCCCCTGAATAAACAAATCACTTGACGGTACGGCGTCAGTGTATCTTGATACTTTCCAGTTGCCCTTACGTAAACGACCGCCCCCCCCCCAACCCATCACCCACCGGGAAAAAAAGAAAAAACAAAAAAGTAAGTGTATCTCGATACTTTCCAGTTGCCCTTACGTGAACGACCGCCCCCCACCCAACCCATCACCAACCGAGGGGAAAAAAAATAATGAGAAAATGTGCTCTGTAGAATATTCCACTTGGAATAATCTCAGAATATTCCACTTGGAATAATCTCAGAATATTCCCAGAATATTCTTTGCTGCTGAATGTTTTTGAAGATTAATGTTCAAGTTAGAATATTCTGGGAATATTCTCAGAATATTCTGGCTGGAATATTCTGATTGGAATATTCTGAGAATATTCTCATTCCGGGTTTGTCTGCAGAGGACCTAAGACAAATCACACCGGGCCAAAATGAGAGGAGACACAAGAGAGAAGTAATTAATAGCATAATTTACCAGATAATTGAGAAATCAGCAGGTTGACGGACTCCTCCTTGAGTCCCCAAGAGCTGAAGGTGCGCTTGAAGGAGGATTCCATCTTTTGGTTGCAAGTTCCTTCCTCACTTTTAGAACAGTGAAAACCATGCGGCTGCCGAGATGTGGAGGGGATTTCCACTTCACAGGTTAACCACCACCATCCGAAAAGCAGTCACTAATAACACACTTTCACTCAATTCATCCAGGACGAAAATGAATGTGCGTTAATGAAATTAATCACAAAGTATCCGTCATCATTTGATGAATTAGCAGAAATACACTGACTCGATCCGTGTGCCCAACTGACAAAGGAGCTCCAAAAGTACCGGTCGAACTTGACCACCAATAGGGTAATTTTAGTTTTACTAATACCTCGGCTCTAGGTATCGTAGTTCCGGTAGAGACTACAACAACTTCGCGGCCCCGACAGCGCTGCCGTAATTTCAGTGGTGGCTATCATGATACCGAAGGGTCTACCGCGTTAATGGTAGTCATAAGGTGCTACTGAAGTGCTTCAGTGGTGTGTACCATTGCCGTTTCTGCCATTCATAGAGACTACAAAACTTTTGGTTTGCGCCACCGTTACTTCAGTAGCCCGGTGTCAGTGTTTTCGTTTTCCGTTTGTTGTTTCCGTTTAATAAATATAATAAAACTCAGCTGCACAGTAAAAACGCGATTAAAATTAACTTATTCATTTTAAAATTGCCGTTTAGTATAAATATAACAAAACTCAGCTGCACAGTAAAAACGCGAAATGAAAACGGATTAAAACGTTCACAACAAGTCGGGAGGTCAAAGTTATATTACGTGCATTCTGCGATTACCGACTCGAGCACACTGCCCAGTGCAGTGTGGAAAGTTGAGGAACATATCCGAAATTCGTCGTCTTATCAAAATTGATTGTCAACCAAAGGCGCGTCTTCGTGAAAATAATAATCAGGCAGCTCAAATACTCTAGACATCGTGATGCGCTGTTGCCAAGCCGACGTGGGCGGAAATGAAATTAGGCGGAAACGATAATCGTCGAGCAGGTTAAAAAAAGGTTAAGTGGGCGGAAAAGATATGCAGCCCAGTAGCCACGACTAAAAAACCATCTACCAAACCGGTTGGTAGCCACGACCCAGAGAATTTTCTCAGTGTGCACAGTCGGAGGTCTATTGGATCATTCCACTTTGAGGGATCAGCATTTTAGTGCTTGGTGTTCGAATTTTCTCCCGCTGGAAAATGCCAACTTCCGCGTGCAGTACTCTGCGCATTATTCAATTTTCAAAATACTGAGTTCGATCTGTTATCCAGTTGTTGATTATCAGAAGCGAAAATTGCTCAGAAATAGCTCAAGTGTTCGGTGACAACGCAACGAACCAGTAAAACGTTGCCAAATGGTGCGAGAAAGGGCACACATCGAAACGGGCCAAATTTAAATTCATAAAGTTTCCGGCAATCCAGCTTTTCAGAGAAGATCTTTTAAAGACCTGTTCACGACACACAAGACAAGAACTCTCGAAGCTATAGTACAGCTTAAATCGTTTAATACTATCACAGAATACTCTAATCAGAATGGAAACTCCCATAAGAGCCAATGGAAACAAGATTTGAATTTACTGGCACAAACTGGCAACTGTGCCTACTCACTTCTCAAGATGGCGGACATGCGTTTTCAGGCTATACAACCAATCACAACTCGGCCAGTTGCCGAAGATCTGCCGAAGATTGCCGAAGATGCTCACTTTCGAACATGGCGGCCCGAAGTAAAGAATGTTTCAAAATGAATTAGAGTTTCCGTTCTGATTAGAGTATTCTGTGATACTATGAATAGTTTTATCAACAAGTTTGATAAATGTGTACATTTCAATAGAGGGTTGCCTGCTTCGCGCTTCATCATCGATTTCATAAGCCGCGGCGGCGCACTATTGGCAAATTTTGACCATTTAGCGGTCATAAATCTGTAACTTTTACAGGAGTTCAAATAATGACTTCAAACGCTCAGAACTTTTTCCCAAGTATCCAAAGTACTAAAAAAAAGGCCTTGGCCATAAATTTTGGAGCGAGGGAGAAGGAGAGGGGGGGATCTCACGATTTGAAGACGCTAAAAATACAGCCGTTGAATAGGTCCAAAATGGGCTTCCGCCTAATGAGACTGTTAGCCATAACTGGACAGCAACATTCCTTTTACGATGATGATTTGGTATTTACGAACAAAGCGCATTTCTGGCAGGTTCAACCCCCCCCCCCATCCACCTCTACCACCCCTCTTCAATACTTTTTTTAGAAGGACTCAAAATTTCGTGTTTAGAAGAAAATAATAATAATGTTAAAATATCACCTCGTCCAGTTTTAGAAAATCCACGACAGATTACGGTCGATAATTACTTACGTATATTCCCTTATTTACCATTCCTTTTCCCCATCCCAGCCCCCGCCTTCTCCCCCACTCCGCCCTAACACCCACACTCACACCTTTTCTCCTCCTCGCTCTCTGACATGCTTCCATCCTAAGTTTGGAGGCGGTATTTTTGCGTTCAGATTTAATAAGCATGAGTTAGAAATGAATGGATCTAAGTTGCAGTCAATCTTATAATTTTTTGTTTTCCTTACTTTCGCCTGACGAATAGTGCCAATTTTAATCAATTCTAGCCCATTTTCTCCTGCTTTAATTTGTCATTTGATATTTTTGACATTTTTCGATCAAAATGTGATACGATTTTTTTAATGTTTTGAATTAGTCAATGTTTTATTAACGTTCAAAAATGTTTCACTAGATTTTTTTCATAGTTTTCGTCCTACGGAGAGGAGTGAAAATGTTGAAAATATCGTCTTTTGAGGAAAGGAGGGAAAATACCTTGTTTCTTTACGGTAACACCGGTAGGAGAAAATGGGTTTTAATTGTCATTTGATAGATTTTTACCGTTGATTTCACTGTGACTCAATAATGATGCGAACTTCTTCAGGCCATTCTTCTATTTTACTCTTCTTGTTTTTGAACTTCATAAAGAATGAAAGGATCAGACTCAGCCATTAACATTTTGAATAGATCCTCGTTCACCCGGAGTCTCGAGGTTTTCAGAGTGTTACTGAGTCTTAACTTCCTTTTTGCTTATGGGCGGCTTCCTGCGCTTCTTCTGACAGTTCTCCTAGAGGAAGATTGTTATTACTGATTATGATTCACCGTGACAAAGGATCTTATGCACTGTTGGACTGGTGTTTCTTTTCGGATAAAATTCTTTGAGTAAACGGGAGGTAGCCTGAGCATATTCGCCGAACTTAACTGCATTTAACATGTCACGGCAGTTGATGAGATTCAAAATGTTACGGAAACGGTAGACGATATCCTCATGAATGTTCAAAATGGCTGAAGTTGTTTTATAATTTTCAAAAAAACGTCTGGCACAATTTCCGTCGTTGGAACTGCCAAAACCTTGTTTTGGGGTATTAACGATCAATCCCAATTTTTGCTTGAGTTCGGCCTTGACTCTTGTTTTTTCTGCTTCCTTCAAGTCCTTTTTACTTTGGTCGTTCCCAATAGGTTCAAAATCAATGACTTTTTCGTAAGCCACGTGTAAAACAAACTCCATGCATTTGATCCGAGCATGGAGCGGAGAGATTCCATACTCCGGGTTTTGCTCGATACCTTTATCATCCGGGTCTGTGTTGAATTCCTTCTGAGTTCTCTTGCAGATCGTACACCTGGCAGATGAAGAAGTACCCGTTGAGTGCTTGACAACTTTCCCTTCAACCATAGTAAAGAGGAGCTCATGTTTCACCGTAAATTTCCTTCCATACAAATTCACAGTAGTTTCTTTTAAATTATTGACAGTTTCTTTTAAAAGTTCCGATTCATTTTGAATTAGTTCCTTTGTTTCTTTCGTGTATCCAAAACTCACCGGACGGCAAAAATGTGGAGAGGCTGCTTTGGGATTTTTCCAAACATCCGTGTCTGTTTCATTAGCATGATGATATTGCAATCTTAGTGGCACCAAAGATGTTACGAATAAGTTTGAGTCTGAAACATCCTGAGAATTTTCTTCGGAAAAAGTCTGCTTGTACTCTGCTTGACCAGAAGAGCGATCAAAACCATACTTGCAGATCAAAAGCAAATGTTCACTCTTGAGGTCATTAATCTCTTCTTTCGTTTTTGTCTCTAAGATTCTTTGAGTAGTATGATCAAGTGGTTCTTGCATTGGAGCCTCTGCTGAAGTTTCAGTGAATTTACAATGTAAAGGCAAACATCCATTCTTGGCTGCAGTGATGCTTGTATAGGGAGAAAATACATTAATCCCTTTTTGATTCAGTTTTTGCACAAGGCTTATATATTTTGGTTTCGATAAATTAAGTTCTAAAAACATACTTAAGGCTTCTTCAGGGGAGAAATCATTCTTTGTGACGTCATTTTTTTGCATAAGAACGCTGTAAAGTCTATCAATTTCCTCTTCTTTTCCGTTTTCTACTGCATCCAAAATCTTAGCTTTCTTCCACTGATGATCTCTTTTGTAATTAAAACTTAAAAGGTCTGCAGGATTCAAATGAGATCGTGACAATTCTGAGTTGGCTGCATCTCTCCGTCTGCGTTTTTGCCTATCCGATAACTCTTCATACTTTTTTTGAGGTCTGCCTCGGAGTTTTCCCGACTTCTGCGGGTCATTATTTTCTTTGTCTCTCTCATCTTCTCTTGAATCAATATCTAAAATAAGGCATTTGTTCAACCACAAAGCATTTTTATGAGCAAATTTAATTCTACTACGCCCTACTTCTGCGTATTTACTTCTCAAACGAGAATAAACTCCTTGAAGTTTAAGACGAGAAATATTATTAAACTGAGTTTTAAAATGCTTTTCCACATTTTTTCGAAAATCCTGCACACTTATGCGATTATTTTCAATGAACACATTAAGCAAATCACGATGTGTGCATTTCATACTGTCGTAATGTTAAATGTTAAATGAAACGATCTTCAAAAACAATTAAACTAATGATAAAACTAATACTTAGTAACGAAAAAGTTTTGAACTATTTCAGTCAAAAACACCGGATTAATATACGTTAAGAAATCAGATTATTCGAACAACTTGGCAACAGTCTGACAAACGAGCGTACTAATTAAGTGAGCGAGACTTAACCTCCAAATTTTACTATGAATAGGTATGACTATGAGTCGTTAAGTGCATAGCCTTGCTATCTAAGTGACTATAGTTTTACATTGCAATGTTATCGTCCCTTCAATGTTACTGTTCTATTACCTCTTATTATTGTTTGCTGTATTAGAAATAAATTTGGATAAGTATACTTATTATCATCATTTTTTGCTTACGTTAATTGCGTATCTTATTTCTTAGCGCTGAAAAACTCGAGCGAAATCGCCGCAATAATTGACCTTTAAATTTGTGGAACTCAGCGGGGCGCAAGTCGGAGCAAAAATAATTTTGAGGACGCTTAAAATACATGTTTTAGAAGAGATCTTTACAGGTTTTACAGCGGTAAACCTCGGTAACTTTTTTTGCCGGTCAACAGAAGTCGTTAAATCAATGCAAAACCACGAATATTTGAGTTTCACGAGTCAAATCCGATTCGAGGCTATTTCCTTCTCAATTCAAGTACGATAATATTCTTCATAATACATTTTACGTTGTTTTTACATCATACCAAGGGTGGTAAAACGTATATTTACCGAATACTTTTCTCATTGAGTGAAAATGGTATGCATCTTTGATTTTAGTATATGCTGTTTTTAGCGCTGAAAAATTCGAGCGAAATCGCTGTGATAATTGACTTATAAATCCGTGTAACTCAGCGAGGCGTAAGTCGGCGCAAAAAATATTTTGAGGACGCTTAAAATACATGTTTTAGAAGAGGTTTTTACAGGTTTTACGGCGGTAAACCTCGGTAACTTTTTTTGCCGGTCCACAGAAGTCCTCATGTCAGGTTAAAATCATTGGTTTATTTAAGTGTCACGATTGCTATCAAATATGAAGAATTTTTGGATCATAAATAGATGAAACTACTTCTTAAACTTTCAATTTTAAGTTACAAAAGTATATAGATCCAATAGATTAAGCCTTCTTTTAAAATAATAGGGTTCTTTATTCATCGAAAATAGGGTAAAAATTCCTCGGGATAAGACACCATATTGTTATGTGATGTATCTAAAGAAAATGAGCACATAATGCATCGATATTGCAGATTTGCCATCACCAGACATACTAGTTTTGACCCAGAAACAGTTGGTTCCAAAAATCTGACCTTGAAAAAATTGATTTATGACCGCCAAATGGTCAAAATTTGCCAATAGTGCGGCGCGGCATCTGTCGGCTGGCCTGCGTTGAGTTCTCGCCACCATTTGGCAAAATTTTACCGGTTCGGCACTTTGTCACCGTATTTTTGTGCTATTTCCCAATAAATTACCGCCGAATTATTACTTTTGGTAACCAAAACTGGATTACAGATCGCACCCCACGCTCCGAAAACCTGCGAATATGCACGGAGCACCGCACGCGGAACTTAACATTTTCCGGCGGGAGAAAATTCAAACACTTATATATGACTCTAAAATTCTGATTTCTCAAAGAGTAATGATCCAATAAACCTCCGACTGTGCACAGCTCATCTCTAGGGTATATCAAATACGATTTCATCGTTGGTTGGTTGATACATGTCGCCATATTTTATACAGAAGCTGTGTATCTTTACTTTCCGAACTCCCCTCGTGTGTGACTCTACTCGAAGATAAATGAATATGACGCTGCTGAGCAGTAAATAACAATAATACTTACAATGAACTGATGAATACTATATTGACATTATAGAAAACTATTTATACTAGAAATTGAGAATGAACAATGTATTACTGTGGTAAACTAAGGGACTGGTACAGGAGAGCGTGGTAAAAAATAGAAAACTCAACTCAAGAGAGATATTCACTCACAGAATATATACAGGGTGTAAAAAAAAAAGGAGCAGCTCCGAATAACTCGAGTTTGGGTTCGAATTTCAAAAAACGCTGAAACACGGGTTCCATTATTTTGAGGGGGACATCTTTTAGGGGGGTTGCCAAATTCCAGGCCCCCCAGGGGGGCGGTGACCCCTAATTCACATTTCTCAAATGACGACCCCTAATTTTTATTACATAACTTTGAAGAACATCAAGTTCTAAGCATTTTGGCGCAAACCGCAGGTCGATATCGTTTTTCGTGTTCGAGATATCGAAAGTCGAAGTTCGATTTTGACCCATTTTCCAAAATTCATAACTCCCACTGAAAAAGTCGGAATTTAAAAACTATTAACTTAAAATGCTCTACAAAGCAAGTCCTTCTCAGAAAAAAATACAACTGTCCAGGAAATTTGAATTTTAGGCTCCGAAAAAAATATTCAAAATTTTCGACAATTTTGAACCGGTGATATTCTTGTAAACCGGCCAGAATCGACAATTTTGGCTTAAAACCTGTTGGCTGAGTCCAAATGAGCGATGCAAAGCTCTCAAAAGTCCCCAAAACCCCATTAAAGCCCGAGAGAGAGGTGTTTCCTGACTCTGAATTTAGCAGTGTTCTCAATACTGAGTTTGATCATTTTAAAGGTGATTTTGAGACTTTCTTGAGCTTTTAAGCGCTTTGCATCGCTCATTTGGACTCAGCCAACAGGTTTTAAGCCAAAATTGTCGATTCTGGCCGTTTTACAAGAATATCGCCGGTTAAAAATTTTCGAAAATTTGAATATTTTTTTCGGAGCCTAAAATTCAAATTTCCTGGACAGTTGTATTTTTTTCTGAAAAGGACTTGTTTTGTAGAGCATTTTAAGCTAATAGTTTTTTAAATTCCGACTTTTTTAGTGGGAGTTATGAATTTTTGAAAATGGGTCAAAATCGAACTTTGACTTTCGATATCTCAAACACGAAAAACGATATCGACCTGCGGTTTGCGCCAAAATGCTTGGAATTTAATGTTCTTCAAAGTTATGTAATAAAAATTAGGGGTCATCATTTGAGAAATGTGATTTAGGGGGGCGGTGACCCCCGGACCCGCCCCCCTGGGGGGCCTGGAATTCGGCAACCCCCCTAAAAGATGTCCCCCTCAAAATAATGGAACCCGTGCTTCAGCGTTTTTTGAAATTCGAACCCAAACTCGAGTTATTCGGAGCTGTTCCTTTTTTTTACACCCTGTATATTATATCTCACCAAAAAACGCCTGTCGGCGTGCTACGGTGAACGGAAAGTCCGGGCATACATCTCGTTCGTTCGAATGGCCAACTCTTTCTTCACCCCAAAAACGATCCCGGAATATTTTCGTTTCTGATCTGATGATACTGCATCTCAAAAACTCGACTTCGTTCCGATTCATGCTCTACAGGCACAGTGATATCAGGAACGAAAAGTCCTTTCTTTGATTCTCTTCTCCCTCTCTCTCTGACAAATACTATGTATGATAAAATCGCCTTCAATTCGACGGTTATGCTTTTCCACATACACCCACTTTTTTGAGCTAGGTAATAAACTAATAACAGATCAGTTTTCATCGAAATTAATTCGAAAGGAGAGGAGAGGGGGAAAAGGGGGAAAGGGAGGGAGACTTGCCGTGACTAATAGACGAATGGCTATGCAATGTAACACCTTGCCTTTGCACCTTGCTGCTAGTGGTGAATTTCGGGGAGACACCGTAGTGGGGCAACTCTCCTCCTCAGCGAATCCGATAAAATAAATTATTTCGGTCCAAAGACCTAGTGCAATTGAAAACTACTAATTCTAGGAAATGCCCCCTCCTCGCTTATTTCCTCGACCACAAGTGTGTTCTGGATGGCCCTTGCTTGCTCTGTGCGTGATCACTCAATTTACATAGGACGAAGGCTCTGTACACACATCAATACTCGCACCCCAAAAAAGTCACGGCAAGTCTCCCTCCCTTTCCCCCTTTTCCCCCTCTCCTCTCCTTTCGAATTAATTTCGATGAAAACTGATCTGTTATTAGTTTATTACCTAGCTCAAAAAAGTGGGTGTATGTGGAAAAGCATAACCGTCGAATTGAAGGCGATTTTATCATACATAGTATTTGTCAGAGAGAGAGGGAGAAGAGAATCAAAGAAAGGACTTTTCGTTCCTGATATCACTGTGCCTGTAGAGCATGAATCGGAACGAAGTCGAGTTTTTGAGATGCAGTATCATCAGATCAGAAACGAAAATTCCGGGATCGTTTTTGGGGTGAAGAAAGAGTTGGCCATTCGAACGAACGAGATGTATGCCCGGACTTTCCGTTCACCGTAGCACGCCGACAGGCGTTTTTTGCTGAGATATCACGACTGTTTTTTACTGACGTGGTACCGTCCATTAAGTTCGTTTAGACTGATCCCACATCGTAATGCACAGCTGTTCCTACTGCGAAGATCCCACGATGGATGCGCGAATTCTCGAGGTGTAAATGCGAGGAAAGAAAGCTGTCAGGAGGAAGAGAATAGCGAGGAAACCCCTTTAGTAAAAAGACAGTCAACGATATAGTATGTCCCGGAAAATAAGGGGATGAAAAAGTGATCAGTATTCAGTGGTAAGAAGAAATCGGACCATGCCGAGTCATTGGTTAGTCCAGCTACAGTGACTAGATAAACCACAGTGCGGCCATTTGCCCTCCACCCCTCAAGAGTGCACCCACTTTAGCATTGGCAGCATGGGGGAGTATGATTGTTCTTGAGTTTCGGAATGAAGATTTCTCTACCCCCTGTCTGAAAAAAGTCATTAATGCTATGTATAAACCATTTTTAGGGCGGGGGGTTGCGATATTTTTTGCGAGTAACTCAGGAACACACTTTCTCCCTATGGCGCCCGTGCTAAGTTGGGTGCGCATCCGCGGGGGGTCAGTTACGGGGAATCGTTGATTTCTCTTAATTTTGCGCATCAATATGTTTCAAATGTGACAGAAGCCCTTCAGTCGTGTCTAACTTGCCTATGAGAACCCTAGAAAACTGTCAAAATACTTTTAAATGCTCAAATTCGCGATCTAAGGAATCCGACCAATCAGAAAGACGACCGAAATGGCCGCACTGTGGTTTATCCAGTCACTGTAAGTCCAGCCAGACCGTAGCGCTCTGAACAGCGGTTTGCGGAACTACTGTAATTCGCAGGGCAGCCGCTGCGGTCTCTCAGCGCTGAGCATCTAAGCGAATTACAGATAGCCACTGTAAAGCGAATCATCCAGTCACTGTGAAGCAGAAGTTAGTCCATGACCATATCCGGCCCGTAAACAGAAGGACTGGGAACTTGCGACTTTCAAACTAATTTTGAAGTAATAAATCCGCGTCTGATTTAAAGAAACTTGGTCTCCTTTGAAAGCTAAATACGACTAGTTTTCTGACCATTCTTTAGTTTGTTCTCAAATGTCCTTTTTGCTGAGATATAATGAGCGAGAAAATAATTCTCCGTGTTGTTTACATTTGTGAAAGCAGAGCATAATAACCTCTTACATATGTATGTTTTCAATTTGGTCCGAAACAGTCCAAAATTACCTCTTCAGTCTTCATGACTTTGTTAACTTGGTGTGCTCTTTGTTTATTTTTCGTGCATGTTCTACCAGGAATATCAACTCAAGCTCGCACTCTTGAATTCACAACCTGTACCTACAATGTTAAATGTTGTTGCCCATTACTTATATTTTGTGTAAACGCAAGCTGAATCTATTTTACGTTTGTCAGAAAACCGGTTGCCGGTTCTTTAAGTTCTGAAGTTTCCTCTTGAGTTTCATTTAGTTTGAAGACTTCCATCAAGCTTCTATGGAATCAGTGCATTTCCAAAATTACCTAGTGATCAGAGTCGGGCAAATAGGAGCGTAATTGATTACACGATTTCTGGCTAATCGGTAATCGTCAAACCTTTGGATGGTAATTAAATGTACCTATTCTTACTAGATAAATAGTAAACTTCAGGGTCTTTTAGGTTAGATCCAAATCTTCTCCAACTAATATGATAGATGGCTTGTAAAAAGTCATCCCTGATTACCATGAAATCGTGTAATCGATTACCACCATATTCTGACCAACTCTGCTAGTGATACACGAGTTCCTCTCACTTTCTTCGATTAGTTATTGGTTGTGCTCATGAATTTTCAAGTTAATGTTGCCATTCTCTGTTGCGCCTTGAGATGAAGGAATCCCTAATATTTCCGCTAAGAAATTCTTGAGCTGCAAGGCAGCGGAAATCGTTCTCCCTGACTGCTTGCTGAGCAAAACTTGATGCTAAGTATATTTAAGGGCAGTTGAGCTTGTCACTACTGTATAACATTTTTTTAAGTTTGGAGCACAGAGGGTTTCTTGAAGGACCCAAATCTAGACAGTCAAGCATGAATCAGGTATTTTAATCATGCCACTGAGTTTAAGGTATGCTGAATTTTTCTAATAGTTGAACAGACAAAGCGAGTGACAGTTTCTTACTCGACAGTTTAGTTCCTAGAGAGCTTTTAGAGCATCAATTAGCAGGGTGGTTGCTATAGCTGAACCATTTTGAGTATCGGGTTCTGACAAGTAGGAGTGCCTGCTTCCAAACTGCATCAAGGCACAGCGGTGAGCGGTTGATAAACATCCAGTTGAAACTCTGCGCTAATCAACTGCTCAACGAAGCATGTTGATGCGGCTCGGAAGTAGGCACCGCTCCTTGTCAGAACCTCATACTCAAAACGGTCCTGCTTCAACTCATCATAATCTTGTTTGGTCAGTGCAACAGCTGGGTTCTGAAGTGGAGAAGGAGCTCGACTGATAATCTTTGGCATTTTTAGGTGCTGTTGTGTGGCCCAAGCCCGTATGCCATCGTTCCAGCATTAGTTTTCATATGGCATGATGGAATGAAATTATATTGAATAAAAGAGATTTAGCCTTTCATGAAGGAGCGCCTTAAAAGCACATTGTATAAGTCTACGGAAAATTTGGTTTTGGAGAAATGAATACATTGAAACATTGCTAAAGATTATCGGTCGAGCTCTGCCTGCACTTGTGAAACGAGCTCTAACCTCATGAAAGAATCTGACTGACTTGATCAAGGATAAGTGGATCGGCTCAAGCTCGTTAAGTTGTAAGCTGTCAAGGTGCTGGCATTATTGTTTCGAGAAGCCTCTCAAGGTTGCGGTAGCACAGAATAATACAATCAGAACGGAAACTCTAATTCATTTTGAAACATTTTTTACTTCGGGTATCTTCGGGTCCGCCATGTTGGGAAGTGAGTATTTCCGTCAATCTTCGGCGATTGTCCGGAGTGGTGTTTTCTTTACGTGTGTTTACCTTCTTGTGAGAACTGAGAACTAAGAAGAAATGTGACAGAAGTTAGAGTATAAAGTGTTTGCGATTTTTTAATTTCCGAATATAAGAACTTAAATTGTTTAATTCCTATTTTGCTATTTTTTTTTATATATGTTTATCTTATGAGTAAAGGTAGAAAGAGGAACGGTGGCGACTGGTGCGCGGCGCCTGAATGCCACTGCAACAAAGGAAAATGCCAGAGCGATCCTTTTTCCATTTTCCAAAGGACGAGTTGAGGTAGATTTTCATTTTAATGAATTTCTGATTCACCCATGTTTATCTCTTTCAGTCACAAATTATAGACTATCAGTCTCAAAAATATAGACTGACAAGTGAGAAGGGTGATTCTAATTTACATAATAATTTGATGACCAGTCTGTGTTTCCTCTACACGTAGAGAAACATTTGTTCTTTCATACCATTTCCATACCTCGGAGATTCTTTAGCTAAAGGACCGCTAAATTTGAAGGCTTTGAAAGCATCGGCTACGCTGTTTTTGAGAGCTACTAGTTTATTTTGGGGTGCATTTACTTAAGGTTAAGAAACCGAGTGAAAATTGATACGTACTTAGTGTATAGGTTGTCTCAAGAATGAATGGACTTGACAACTGTAGCTTTGAATGAAAACATCAGCTTCCATCCTCAGATGGAGCAACCTGATTGGTTAGGAGCCGTAAGAAGCTGATGTTTTCATGAAAACCGTACAAGTGTCAAATCCAATCTTTTCTGGGACAAGCTATAGCATCGCTAAAGTTGTTTTTAAGCGTCAATAGGTTCTAATATACCCTCAAAATTCGTTGTCTCTTAACTAAAGATCCCAGTGGTTAACTCGCAGTTTCTTGTAATAATTGTGGACAGAGAAATGAACTCTTAAAAGCCTACAACGTGCCACAACTGTTTACGTACATCTGGAACATTTATCTAGACCACTACTATGATTTTCTTATATCACCTAACCTGAGAATAACTTTTGAACTTGTTTTTTGGTCTCATATGGGCCCTCTAACGACAAAGTGATTCTATATAATCAATAGTGCAGTGTTAAGTGCGGGATAATTTTCAAAAGGTACTCGTGCAGCTATAGTTGGAGAATTCAAATCTTGCGGCAGAAACCAAAGCCTTTCAGTGGAAGCGTTGTCCCGTTTTAACAATTTAGCTACGACCTTCAGTGATAAAATTAGAAGACAATATGGGCCTGTTTACGAGAATCATTATCATAATGACATTGTGCCAGCGAGGAAGACTGTAGAATAAACCTGTAATGCCATCCTCAAAGTTGAAATAACTGTTTCTATCGCTTGAGAAGACTGTTAACGAGCCTTTCTGGAAACTAAATGTGCGGCTGAAAGATCTAACTTTTAGCACCCACGTGAAAGTTTAGGATCCAGGAAAGCTCGTTGCTCAGCCTTATTTATCAACTTAATTTAGCCGCTGAACCCCGTACTTTCCTTCTGTGTGAGGTAAGCTGTCAAAAATAATATTCACTTGCCTGAATGCTTCCGTTATTGACTGTTGCTAGTGAGGTAAATTAAGTGTTTCCTTCGCCTGCAACAGTGTTATCTGTATGTACATATGCTCATGCCTATCCATTTTCCTTGAGGTTTTAAACTAACATTGTAGACTGAGACTGTATGCACTTTTATTGCCTGTACTCAGTTGCCTGGGATAAAAAACCATCTGTCTCATTATTTTAACATTTTAACATTATTATTTTCGATTTTGGTCTTTGCTGTGTTTTCGTGTGTGTTGTTTGTCATTTCAATACTTTTCAGCATTTTCTTTGTTGCTTCCTTGTGTTTTATTCCTTGGTGTTTCTTTGTTTTTTGTGTTTTCACTTATATGGTATTGGTTCTTTTGAGCTTTAATTTTCAAACTTAAATAATTTATTTTCTGCTTTTCTCCGCACTAAAATTTGCCCAGTCATCATAATATTCCTGGATATCGGGCTGTCCATTAATTGATCTTGTAATGGCATAATAGACTTGGTGTTCTTGCCTCCTAGTACTTGACGAATATGAAAGATACCTACTCCAATTTATTAACGATACAATTTCTTCGCAAGCTTTTTAACGTTTTCTACTGTAAACGCAAGTTAACAGCTCTGGTGCATGAAAATTTCGTAGCTGTAACTTCATCAAACTCTTTCATTGTATATGTGTCTTTAATTTATTCAATGAATCCCGACCCTTACTCTCAACTGTCTGTCAGGATTCTTTGCTTCAAAATGTTACTAAAAGCAGAGCAAAGAGTTTGAAATAACCATAATCCGTAGCGTAGTGTTACAACTGGCAACGTTTTGATTGGACCATTTGAGCCCATAAAAAAAGATTCAATTATTTGAACCACCCTCAAAACTTCCCTTTCCCCCTGGGTTAAATGGGTCAGAGAGGAGCGTTGCCAAATTGCTCACCTCGCTACCGATCCAAAGCTATTTACTTTTTCTTAACCCGGTTTTATTGGTGTTTCTTTTGTTTCTTGATATTTTCTTAAGTGGGGCTCTTGCAAACTATTGCTTGAAGCATGTGCGTAGTAAAAGTTGGAGAGAAAACCAGTGAAAGTAAAAAAAATCACTCTCTGAAAATCTAAAATTTAGTAATAAAGTCAGGAAACAGTTGTAACAGCGGAGCTACGCAGGTCTCATGGAACATTCCGGTATAATTTGCTGCTTTCGCTAAGGAAACACTGAGATATGTCTCAAATTAAATAAGAATCTCGCAAGATGCCTCCGTAGCTCTGCCACTAAGCCCAAATCTGAGAGTGATTTTTATGATTTTTTTAGTGTACTCGTCATTTTTACAGGTCTTTATGCAAGAATCAACTCTGCAATCATCTTTAGCAAAAGTTTGCAAGAGCCTCATTCATGTCTTGCTTTTTTATACTTGAATGACTGCTGTAGAAGGTGCAAAGAAGGTTGAAAGAATTTGTTCAAGATATTATTCCTTTCCTTTACGCCCCCCCCCCTCCTTGCACTTACACACCCACCCCAAGATGCTTATTCATTAGGATTAACCTGCTTCCAGATGCGTCAAATGACATGATTGACCAATCAACCCATTCACAGTTAATTGCAAAATTTACAATATTTTAATCTGTAAAATCAGATCATCTGCATCTCACGATGTAAACACCTTGGGGAATTTCTGTTAAATCTGGAGGCTTAAATGTATAATATGAGAGCGTGAAAATTCTTGGCAGCAAAGTTGCAGTTACATCCAACTTTATAACAGCTAATTGCTTCCGAGAATATCCTTCTTTACATACTACCGATTTGACAGGATAAATTCTACAGACATTTTCCCTCCCTATGACCCAAGGTCCTTACGATCACATTCTTCCAAAATAAAGCCACTTAAGTCTAGTAACTAACGAGTAAGTTAGTCAATCATGTACCAAGACCCCCTTTGGATTACACTACCCACAAACATTCTTTATTGATGCAATAGAATAAAATAAGCCAACAGCTTTTAAAGATGAAAATTTATTGACAGAAAAAAAATATGATTATTTTTAACATTGCGTGTGAAGATTTTTTATAATAGGATGACTAAAAGTAAATCAAAATTTCAATCTTTTTTCGCACCTCCAGCATAAGGTGGAGCATTTACGTGACTTTTCCTGACTGTCTGTCTCTCCTTCCTGTCCTTTTAGATGTAAACAATGGGTTGAAGCATGCGGTCGTAACGATTTTGCGGGAAAACCAGCTGGTTATCTTCACTCAAAGACTCTGTGTTCAAGGCACTTCGAAGAGCGCATGTTTTTAAATTTTTTGAAGAATCGCCTGAAACCAGATGCCGTTCCTTCCCTTTTCCTCAAGGTGTCCAATCCACAACTGATGAACGTGCCACCATCTAGTCCCACATTACAAGATGAAGAGTTGCCAATGGAAATTCAATCAGTTCCTCCTCCTTCTCAATCTACTATCAAAGAGCATGATGATTCCATCCCACTACACAACTTAGAAGAATGGTTGATCGTAGATGAATCCGGCGTGAATAATTCAATAACCACCTCTTCCGTGTCTATTCATCCAAAGATGTCAAAAGCAGAAAATCTTCTTGACGTTCCATCCACTCCTTGTCGAAGTGAAGAGAGATTGAATTACCTCAGTCCACCTGAAGAAGCTTCAACCCCCATTAGATTCTTCGATATTCAAAACAGCAAGTGTAATAATGATTCCAATGGAAACTTCCTGGCACCTTCTTTTAAACTCCACTTCCGCTGAAACAACAATAAACACATCAGGAACTCAGAATTCAACTGTGACAAGTTATTTTAATTCAAACTTTACCTCTCGCTCCTTGACCATGGAAAGCAAAGAATGCCAAACCGGTGCACGTCTGTCCTCGAATACACCAAGGAAGACAAAGTTACGAAAGAAAATTGTACTTATGAGGCAAAAAGAGATAAGAGAAAAGAGAAAAATATCACCTATCGTGAAGAAAACCGAAAAATATGATCTGAAGTTATTTGAGCGGATGTGCGATCATTTTTTTGGGACCCAGCGTTGCGAGCATCGCTAAAAAGCAGGCAAGACTGCATAAGTGTAAGCCTAAAGGACGCCGTTACACTTTGGAGTTCAAGAAGTTTGCTCTGCAGCTTTATTTTTAGGTCCAAAAAGTTACCGTTTTTTGATGGATAAAATTTTTTCTGCCAACGCCCCGAACTCTCCGATCTCTGACTCAAAGAATTAAAATGAGACCAGGCTTTAATGAAGAAGTGTTTACATTGCTAAAGGAAAAAATTCAGCTGCTACCACTGAAAAGTAAGATCTGTGCAGTGTCTCTTGATGAAATGTCCCTAAAAAAAAATCTGTGCTACGTTCCATCCAGAGACGAAATCATCGGCTTTCATGATATCGGGCAAAGAATTGTAGAAGAAGAGATAGTAAACGAGGCAGGGGAAACCGAAGTAGTTACAAAAGTTTACTCAGGAAAGTCATATAGACCGGCCACCAGTGCTTTGGTGTTGATGGTCCGCGGAATTGATGCGAAGTGGAAACAGCAAGTTGCATACTTCTTCACTTCATCCAGCGCATCTCAGTCGGATTTAAAGGAAATTGTTGAAACGGGTTTGACCAAACTCCAAGAAATTGGCTTGGACTCAGTCTCGTTTGGTACAGACCAGGGCCCAAACATGCTTAAATTCTCTAGGCAACAAGGAGTCACAATCGAGACCCCCTTCTTTTTTGTGAATGGATATAAAGTAGTCTACTTATTTGACCCGCCGCATCTAATTAAGAACATTAGAAATAATTTATTGAATCATACATTCCACTTTGACGGAAAAATTGCATCATGGAAAGACATTGAGGATCTATATCAAATAGACAAGCAACAGAATGATAGACTGGCGCCAGATCTGTCTGATGTCTGCATAGCGCCTAATGACTTTCAAAAAATGAGAGTGAATCTAGCGGTAAAAGTTATCAGCGCAACTGTTTCATCGGCCTTGAACACACTCATCCTTGGCAAGCAGTTGAACTCAGAGGCTGAAGGGACGGCAGATTTCGTGAAGGCTTTTGATAAGCTCTTCGATATCTGCAACTCCTCGAAGCAGTTAAAAGCCAAAGAGTTCAACCGTTCGTACAAGGGAGCTGCATATCAAGAAAAGTTTTTGACCGAGATGGAGGATTTTATAAATACTTTAGAGGTAAGAAATCAAAGAGGGGAAGTGGTCACGAGTGGTATCCGTTGCTTAAAGGATGGCTGTTAACAATGTCTGCAATTCGAAACCTCTGGGACGACCTGAAGAACAGAGGATTCTCTCATCTTAATACCAGGCGACTGTGCCAGGACGGGCTTGAAAATTTTTTTGTGCAATGCGGCAGCAAGGGGGTAACTCCGTTAATCCGACACCCCTCATGTTCGAAAGAAATTTCAAAAAAATTTTTCACATTGAATTACTTCCATCAGTCCAAATTATCGAATTGCCTCAGGACTTTTATGCAATTCTGTCATCAGTAAATGAGAAAAACCTTGAGCTCCTTGCAAATAAATTTGAAGATCCCAAAAACGCAGAAGAGAGGTCCGCCAAAGAGGTAGAAATAAAGAGGCATGATTTCGAAGACCTTGACCACGGGAGTCGCAATGCGTCAAGTATGTCAGCGGTTACCTCATCGACAAGGCCCTGAAAGTGCACACATGTGATGTTTGCCAGGAATACGCAAACAGGGAGAGAGACATAGAACCTTCATCCATGTTTTGCTTATTCAAAGGTTATGGTGAACTATTCGGAAAATTGAAAATGCCTTGTCAGCAGTTTTGTGCGCTAGTGGCTAAAATGGGAGGAGTATTTAAATTTGAGTTTGAAAACGCTTCTATGGACCAGCCACAAAGACTATTATACAATATCTGCTCTGACATTGATTTCCATCATCCTTGTCCAGAGTTCCCTACTGCGTATGTCATCAAGCTATACTTACGTATGAAAACATTCCACGCTCTGAAATACTTCAATAGATCCTTCAAAAGCCGCGAAATTCAGGAGGAAGATCCAAATGGAGCTCCCACTGAGGCAAGTCAAGAGCCAACAGTGCCAAGGCCTCCAAAGAAAAGGAAACGAGCAAGAAGAAACCAGGACCCATTTCCTACAGCAGAAAATGCAGTGCCAGCGTTACCTGTAAAAAATGCCTCCCGGCAGGCCGGTAAGACGAAGTAGATTCCATGCATTGTTTAGTAATGCATTTCGGAATTCAATTTTTTGGAATGGTCTGTAATAAGTTTTTTTGATTTTGGATTATCCTTTAAATTTATTTAATCTGGTTTAACAATGGCAATCATAATTCAGATTCATTGAAGTTTAATTGTTACTTATGGGAAGTAGTTGTAAAAACATTTGAGCGGAGGATAGCGTTGTTCGAAAAGCTGTTTTGTAACAACTTGTAAATATCATATTTTGACTTACGATGGATTGAAATTATCTTTGTTGGCACCATGTAGAGTTACATGAAGTCTGGGAAATATCATCAAATTGTAATTCGTAAGACGGATTACGAAGTTGCACAGTAGAAGATTGTAGAAGAAGAAGCAGAAGGGAAGTCGTTATGTCTAGTGTTGTTAGTATTAAAAGTTTTTGCGTATAAGTTATGTCGAGTAATTAGCTTTGAATTAATATTATGTCGTTGCATTAAGTTTCTTTTTCGTTAAGTGAGTGGAGGATGTTTTATTTATTTTTGAAGTTCATAATTTCTTTTTTTTCGGAAACTTTCATGTTTTAATTTTTAGTTTTTTTCATTTAGTATGAGTAATGCAGAATAGATGAAGATGCATAATAATTTAAGAACATGGGGTTTTGGTACCTTAGGGGGGGGAAGTAGGGATAAACTTATTAAAACCTAAGAATATATTGCATATATTGGAAGATATTTATCCCAATAAGTAATCAGTATCCATTAGAATTATTCTTTTTTTTCGTAACTTGTGGTGCATTGAAGTTTTTAATTGTAATATGTAATGATACAGATTCTACTTACTTTTCGAAATTGATACTTCCTGTGAGGTTTTTTTTTTATGCAGAAAGTTGTCAGTGAACTATTTATTTGCATATAGAAGATGTAATTTGGCATCATATTAAGCTTTTGCCATTAATTGTAAAGCAATTTCATTTTTTGCATATTAGCTTATTTTCCTGTAGAATAATTTTTATTTGTAATTGATGTGTAAATGATGTTTTTGTTTTTTTGTTTTACTGGGAATTTTGTCTTGTTTTTTTTAAAGGATTCATGTTGTTTTTGTATGCCTGGATGCTTTTTTTATATAATTGATTTATTAGTTGATAATTTATCTCTGAAGTTTCAATTGAAGGTGGTTGTGGTGGATTTCGTGATTTTGGTAGTAATGCTGAATTGTGTTGATTAGTTTCATTTAAATATAAATTTAAAGTGTTTGAGTATTGTTCGGAAATCGGATTGAGGAATGTTCGTTACATGTGTAAACGTTAATTTGGCGTTGTAATAGGTGGGATATTATTAAGACTTCACCTATTTCTGCGTAATTATAATTTTGGATGATTTTTTTTTTATCTATGCTTAATTTTATTCCTAAGGGGAGGTTATTTATGAAAGTTTCATTTTGGTTTATGAATGTATATAATATTGTCCTAAAGGATGGTGTTAAATTTTCGTTTCCACAGAGTAGGATGGATATTGCGTTATAAAAGCAATTTCCATCTCCTGTTGTTAATAATCCTTTGAAATGGTTTCAAGGTATACGGGAATTTTTTTTTTTTAGTTTTTGTTTTTTTT